>CM061133.1:185773022-185948024 GCA_030789695.1 Scilla litardierei
ATTTTGAGGCTGCCACCCGGCCTCCCAATTCTGCCGGGTCAAACCCGTATCGATCGCGAGTACTTGATTGATTTCGGTGTGCTCACTCCTTTCGGTTATGACCGTGCAGTCTACCTTTATAGTCCTGACAATTTCCTTTTGCCATCCTCCCACCATCATCTTCTGAGTGAATCCCCAGTCGCATTTCTCATCTGCTATGTGAGTTCTATCTAGATCCTTGGTATTCACCACTAGTACATCTTCCACCTTTGGAACCTTCCGATTGGCACCCGTATGTCGGTTCACCTGGCGCCATCATTATCCACCATGATCCACCAATAATTTTCGATCCACCAGTGATCCAGCCCGTTGCCCCTCCTTCTCTTGTCGGCACACCCTCTCATTTGTCCTCACAAGATTCTTTCGTTCACTATTCCCCACCCTCCTCGCCATCTCCCTACAATTCCTCCGCCAGCAGCTCAGATTGACCTCCCCTGGCCATTTATTTCTGCATCACCTTGATATATCATTTTGCTAGCATTGTCATATTCAGCTTGGGGGAAATCGATTTTTGTGCATTTTTTTGTGTGATGTCTTTGTTGTGTGTTTGTTTATAGGTGATCATTGGATGTGTTTTTATATCTTTTATTTGTGTGCTTGTTTTCTTTGGATGTGTTTTTCACGTTTTTCACGTTTTTTTGTTTCGGTGCGTACTCCCCCCCCCCCCCCAATTTTCTTTGCCCTCCCATATTTACCACTATTGCATTGAGGGCAATGCAAGTTTCAGCTTGGGAGAGTCGTACTTTGTGCGTCATTTGTGTCTTTTTCCTCGTTTTTGAGTCGTTTTCATCGTATGTTCTTTTTCTTTCTTTCTTTCTTTTTATTCTCCCTCTCCTAGATATAACCCCACATGATGAATTGCCACAAAATCACACTTACACTTAGTTTAGATACGATAGTCACTTTCACTAACCCTAGGAAGTCGAGTCCTATTGCATTTCATGCTTCTTGGGTTCACTTTGCTTTTATGTGAGTCGTGTGTCATAGCTAGTTGTTTGGTGTGCTTCTATATTATGATTCTGATTTTGTGATGACCCGTATTCAACAATACTTATTTTCTACGTATTTTCTTAATTAAAAATATTTTATAATGGTTTGTTAGGAGTTGAACATCAAAATAGTTTTAAATCATTTATAAAAAATGTTTTGTAGTACCAATATATTTATAGCCTATTTTAGAGTATACGAGTACCATCCTAAATCCCGAAATGATTTTTATAATTATTTAAATTCAAGTATTAACGTTACAGCCGTAACAATTATTTTCCTAAGTAAACGTTTTCAAAATGGTCTCAAAATTCTACAGTATCACTCTAAGATCATTTAGAGCCTCTCACATTAATTTCGCAATTTTCCGAAGTCGGATCAATAGAGAACCCGCAAACCCGCTTACTAAACGTTTTGGCCCAAAACACGTATTTCCGTAGTCCAAACTACGAAATAGATCTCGTAGTCACGATCCTCGTGACGATACGAACCCATGGCTATATTTTCGTAATTTTTCGGAGTCGTTTAACCCTAGGGGTAAAATTGTAATTTCACTAATTACATTCGCTAATTACCGTTTACATTACCCTAATTACCATTCTAGTTTGTCGACAGAAAACTCCAAAACAAGCTAACATGGCAGCCCATGTGATAAGCTTTAGCCCTAAAGTTCTATACTTAGTCAAAAGCTTTACTTTACATTAATGGCTATTTGACTAAGTATTTAATGAGGTTAATTATTTAATTGTTTTAATTAACTTATTTAAACACCCCCCCTAATCTCCTCTCCTTCACACAACGAAGCCCATGCCAAATGAAATAACCCGAAACCCACTTCCCTCGTTCTTCTCCCACGAGCTCGCCCACGTCCCGAGCTCTCTCTCTCACCCCGTCTCATCTCCCTCACCGGGCCTCGTCGCCGCTATCCTCGCCGTCAGCCCCGCCCATCGTCGCTCGTCTGCTCCGCCGTCTCCCTTCCCAACGCCTCCTGCGAGCTCGACAACGCCGCTGCCCGCTTCCCTCCTCCACCGACGAAGAGAGCTCCGAGGCCGCCGCAGCAACCCGAGCACAGCGCCGCCCCTCCCCTGTTTTCGTTGCCGCCCGCTCCTCCTCGTCCCCGTGCTCCACCAAGGCCGCCTCCGCCTTCGCCAAGGCACCGCTCCGACGACCCGAGCGATGCCTCCCTGATCCACGGCGAAGCCCACGGCGACCCGAGCCTTCCTTCGCCCGCCCCTCCGTACGCCGCAGTCGCCTCTGCCGCTGCCCATCGTCTCCTCCGTCACGCTCCACGACGAGCTCTCCACCCACTCGAAAGCCGCCGCCCGAGCTCCTCTGCACGACGTTCCCCGGCAACGCTCGTCGCCGCTCCCTCCAAAGCGACGCCGCCGCAAGGATGCAAGCAGCAGCAACAGCGGCAGCTGTCGCTCCCCGCCTCCGCCTGACGTCGCCACCCGCTTCCCGCCGTCGCCCGCCACCGTGACGCCGCCCCCGACTGCTCCGACGAGCCTCACCGCCGCAGCGACCCCCCCCGAACGCGAAGAGCACTGTGAACGCGAGGCAAGGGTGGGAATGCACAGTAAAGGGTATTTTAAAACGTAAATACGTTTTTAATACGTATTTGATACGTATTTAAATGTTTATTAATATTTATTAAAGGATACTATTGGGTTTAAATTGATAGTAATTCCTACAGGCCTCAGAAAATTGCGAGACTAGTCCCAGAAAATCAGAAACGTCGAAACGAATCCATTGGCGCTAGTTTCATCACCATAAGGCAAGTATATTTCTCACAGTAAATTTTTAAAGGCAAAAACTTAAATAGGTTTAAATCCTTTTAAAATTCGTAGCTTGCAATTTTTACACATATCGTTGTACTATAAAAATATATGTTACAGTACTTGTAAATACGATCGTTTTGACATCTTGTTACAGAATTCCGATGCACGGTTTGCCCGGAATAAATCTTTGAAGATATGTTGGAATGATAAATTCTTGTTTTAAAAATCCTTTTAAAATTTGTAATATGTTATTTTTACATACACTTATGTACGATAAAAATATATGTCTTATTACTAGTGAATACGATCATTTTGACACCTTGTTTGAAGAATTCTGATTTACGGTTTGCTCTAAACAAATCCTTGAACATATGTTTTAAAAATCATTTCTTGATTTAAAATTGCTTTTTGGCTATTTAAAATTGTTTAAAAATTGTTTAAAAATCTTGAAAAATAACTACTAGTCTTAGAAAGTATTTTAAGCTAATTTAAACTCTTTTGCTTGGTTAAAATCATATCTTACTCGTTCTTTTATTTATTTAAGCGATCCTGATGTTTTCATTTAATCGAGTCGTGAAGTTGTGAACTTTCACGAGACTGTTGTACAGACTATTGGAACACTGAGATTGAATTGACTGAATGGAAGATGGAACTTCAATAATATTGAATGGAAGATGGAACTTCAACAATATTGAATGGAAGATGGAACTTTAACAATATAGAATGAAAGATGGAATTTCAATAATAGACATATAGTACACGTTCTGTTGACCGACACTAGACTTGACCTGGGATTGGGGTAGTCTATGATCACAAGTGTTACAGGATGACTGGATGCGCCATACTAAATTACCTCCAACACATTACGGGGGTTAGAACCTTGACCGTTGCCATATTGGAACGGTGGGTAAGCCTCGGAGTTGCTCCCGTCGCAGGCTGCATGTTGGTTATCTCTAGTACTCTTGGACATGGACTTATCACTAGGATAGACTGGTTATTGATTATTGTTCTAACATCTTTTTCTACAGGTTGCTACAGTGTGTTTATTGAATGCTAAATTGTCACAGGTTACAGACGGCTTGCAAATTGTTATTGAATAATGAAATTGTTACAGGTTGCAAATGGTATTGCAAATGGCTATCAAATGATTAAATTGCTACAGGTTGCAAATGTTTAACTGCTTTAACTGTTTTAACTGCTTTAACTGTTTTAACTGCTTTAAACTGATTTATCTCTTTTATTGCTTATTTGTAAATTAAGCTTATTGCTTGTCTTTAAAGTTCATCGTTGTTTAATTTTAAAATGTCCAATATTTTGGTTTTGAGAATATCTTGCCGAGTAAATCTCGCTGACGGACATTTCATTTTGTTGTTTTACGAAATGTCCGTCAGGTATCGATAGTGAGTTCTTTGAAGACACTACCACAGGAATCGAGCCAGTGCTTGACGAGCACGTGGAGTACCCACCCACAGAAGATTAGACAATCCCCTTCGCGACTGTTTATTTACATTTAAAATAATGTAATTGTGTACTTTGTTTGTATTGCTATACTAGGCCCAAGTTGTATCTTAATTATTGTACGCTGGATATGTAATAATGTTGTTTGAGCTGCTTCTTAAATTTGCATGCAAGGATCTGCAATTTTTATACAGACGCTTAGTGTGTTTAAGCCAAGGAGGAAGAAAAGAAAAGGATTTCAAAAGATAAAGAAAAAGAAAAAAAAAAGTACTCCTTGTTTTAAGCACATCGCGGACCCGCTCGCGTCCTCGCTCCCGGTAGAATGGGAAGCGGGGCGTGACAGATTTGTATACCTGTCCTTGGTTGACCCTTAGACTATCATGCTTCGATTTTGAATATGCGGTATTTTGCCCCTACTATCTACTTCTCTATGCATGATATACATACATACATACATACATACATACATACATACATACATACATACATACATACATACATATATATATTTAAGAATATGCTTTATCTTTATTGGATCAATGAAAAGAATACAAGACTCTAAGGTGGAAGAAGGATGCGAGTAGAGCGGGATAAGGGCACAGGCGCCGTCACCCCACCTCTACAAGGCACCTTCCGCTACCCAAGAGCCAAAAAAGAAACAAAGATTACATGCCAATTAACAACCTAAGCAAAAAACCCCAATTTGAAGGGGGAGAGAGATTACCATCCTGGTCCCACTCCACATGTCTCAATGCAATTCTGATATCGTCAGCAATGCTCTCAAAAAGAAGAGTATGAATCTGTCTACTACCCTCAAAGATTCTCATGTTTCTCTCCCTCCATATGTGCCAGTTCATCACAGCCAGAACTGTCTTGGCCAACCTCCCTAGGTTGGTCTCTCTTTGGATATATATATATATATATATATATATATATATATATATATATATATATATATATATATATATATATATATAAGTGAGATGAGCGTGAAACTCGGAGCTGGCGATTTGCTGAACCCTAACGGCGTGGGTGGCTCTTCCACCGGCGCAGGCATCGGACCCACCGGCGCAGGCACCGGAGCTGACAATGGAGGGGCGGGGTGGATGCTTGTTTCTCGCCGTCAAAAAGGGCTGGCTGATCGTGTTTCTGGGCGTTCAATTCTTGGTTCTTCTCGGAACCAATCTCTCAGATCCGACGGTGCTTCTAATCGGAGATCAGGCGGAAATCAGGCGGAAATCAGGCGGCGTACAAGAGATCTGGCGGTTCGCGGGCAAAAATTCCCCAGATCCAATTCCAATCGGAGATCAGGCGCTTCTATTCGGCATTCAGGCGGCGGGCACCATCTGAACTCGGGCGGCGCTGATGATCGCGTTGGCCCGGATCCACGGCGGCAATCTAATACTGTGCTTAGTTCAAAAGTTACTGTGAGGCCTCTTGCTAATTTCCATGTAACTCCATCTGACAGTAAACGTTCCTGGGTAGATATCTGCGCTTCCCGTAGGAAGTACGCTGACCCTTTGGTGATGAGTTTTGTTCCCCCTATAATCAGCAAAGATGGTGTGGAGACGGCTAAAGTTGCGGATTGTGAAATTTTGAAGGGGGCTGGGCGTTGGGAGAATACTCTAGTGGGGTACGTCCTCGGCGATGTGCCATATTATGGGCAAATTAAAGCCTGGACTGAACGTCTTTGGCGTACTAAAGGAGGTGTTCGCATTTTCTCAAGAGAGAATGGCTACTTTTACTTTAGATTTGAGAATGGGGAAGACCGGGATTCTATCCTTCATGGCGGTCCATGGCTCTTTGATGGTCGCCTTGTTGTTCTCCAAAATTGGACTCCTTCTACAAAGCATGACAGAGACATCCTGACTGCTGTCCCAGTTTGGGTTCAATTCCATAATCTCCCTCTACCCATGTGGACTCTAAATATCCTGAACTCCATTGCAAGCGTTGTAGGTAAACCTATTTGCCTTGATAAAGCAACCGCCAACTTGGATAGAATTTCATACGCACGTTGTTTAGTTGAGGTTAATGCTAAAATGTGCTTAAGCGATCTGTACCTGTTGAGTTGGATGATCTGTCTACCATTACAATTGATGTTCAGTATGAGGGTGAACCCCCTAGATGTGGAGCATGTGCCTGTTTTGGACATCTGGATTCACAATGTGCCTTGAAGTATCCACTTCCTAGTGCACCTCTGGCTGGTGAGGGAGGAGATGCCACCCAGGATCTTATTGTTGGTTCTGCAGCTGATGTCAATGTTCCGGGCATAACCAACAAATCTAAACTAAAAGCAGTCAGTGATATGGAGTGCTTAGTGGATAAGCACAGCATGCTCAAGCCCAATGAAAGTGCTGTGTTTGAAGATGGGGAGTGTAGTAATCCTCATGTTATCCCAGGAAGTCAAGGACAAAACCAAGTGCTGGCTTCTATTTTTGTGCAAGTGGTACAGACCCAAAAGCTAATTAAATGTTTGAGACATAAACGTGGTCAATGCTTGAGACAAAACAGTGGCCATCCTCCTATTTTAAAAAAGACTTCAAGGCCTATTAGTGCTACGGCTGTACAAGAACCCGGCCAATGCACCACTGATCCAGAGCTGCCGAATGAAATCACTATCCCTAATCCTCTATGGGAAGAAGAGCAGGCAAACCTTCTGAAGGCTCGGTCAATTGCGAAAGTCAAGAAGTGCCAGGTGCCGCCTTCCCCTGTACGGCGTAGTCTCCGGATTCCGTCCTAACTGGGTGCTCTCCTACCCCATCTCTATATTTATTTATGACGATCTTTTTCTGGAATACACGGGGTCTTAACAACTCGTCGCGTCGTGCTGATTTGAAGTGCTCTTTGCGGAAGCTAAACCCCTCAATTGTTTGCCTTATTGAAACAAAAGTGGAATCTTGCAACTCTCACCGTATTTCAAGATATTTTGCTGCTGACTGGAGTTATCTTGATAATAGAAGCTATCACAAAGGAGGTCGTATTGTTATCTATTACAACACGACGGTCTGGAATTGTACGGGTATTTCTTTCTCTGCTCAGCATATTACTACCACCTTTACTAATACAGCGGGATTTGTCATGGGGTTATCCGCAGTTTATGGTTTTAATGTTGCGAGCTTCAGAATTCCACTTTGGTCCAATCTAGTCTCTGATTCCAAATCTTTAACTAATTTCCCCTGGCTTGTGGGAGGCGACTTTAACTGTATTCGTCTATCAAATGAGAAATTGGGTGGGCGAGATGCTGATGTTGCTTCAATGGATGATTTCAACTCCTGTATTGATAGCTGCCAACTATTTGAATTGAAAAGTATTGGTTGTACTCAAAGCTGGACTAACAGACGTATGGGTGGTTCGCGTATATCAGCCCGACTTGATCGTGTTCTATGTAATACGCTATGGTTAGAGCTTTTGCCTCATTCTTACTATGAGTACCTCCCTGCAAGCACAAGTGATCACTCCCCTCTGATGGCCTATCTCCATCCCAAGGTAACATCCTTCCCTAAGCCATTCAAATTTTTTAATTCATGGGTATCATTACCAGGATTCAAGGATGTTGTTCGCATTGCATGGGAGAGGAATCAAAACTGTGATTTATTACAAATGAATCGGCTCCTATTTAAACTTAAATGCCTGAAGGGTGTTTTGAAGGAATGGTCTGCTAAGTGTGGACATTCCTTTGAGGTGTCTAAGTGCCGAAATAAGCTTGAGAGAATACAAGATTCTCCCCAAATATTTTCTAACCCAGCACTGCAACTTTTAGAGAGCTCGGCTTTGCAGAACCTTGTGATTGCTTTGAATAAAGAGGAGGAGGACTTGCGACAAAAAAGTCGGCAAAACTGGTTGACTTTAGGGGACAGGAATTCTAAATTCTTCTTTACGACAATGAAATGTAGGCAAAGCCATAACTCCCTCAGTCAATTTGTTTCATCCTCTGGTGATAGGAGTATTAATACGGATAGCCTACGTGCTGAGGCATCTCTTTTCTTTATGAATCTTTATCATCAGGACGATTATTGGAATGTATTTCCAAACCTGATTCCTAAACGTGTCCTCACTTTGGATGCTTCTAATTGGTTGGATAGGCCAGTTTCTTACAATGAAATCAAGAATGCCGTTTTCCAAATTGGCAAAGACAAGGCTCCGGGACCTGATGGTGTTAATGCATATTTCTTCCAACAGGAATGGGAGGTAATTCGTAATGATGTTGTGTCTGGAGTCTCCTCTTTTTTCACATCTGGTAGGATGCCATCCTCTGTCAACCACACTTTTCTGACACTTGTCCCTAAAAATGCAAAGGCTTCTGGTTTAGGCGACTACAGGCCGATTGCTTGCTGCAATGTTATCTACAAAATTATTAGTAAAATATTGTGCAACAGATTGAAGCCTATTATTTCTGAATTAATCTCTCCTAACCAGGCTGCTTTCTTGAAAGATAGATTGCTGGCAGATTGCACCCTAATTGCACACGAGCAGATTCGTGATTTTAGTAATCCAATGGGATCCAGATCGTGCATTAAATTGGACCTTCGCAAAGCATTTGACAGCGTTAATAGAGAATTCATTCTCTTCCTTCTACACCAAATGAAGTTCTCCCACAGATTTATAAACTGGGTCACTGTATGTATTTCTTCCCCAATGTTCTCTGTTCTGGTGGAAGGTTCCCCAGTGGGCTTCTTTGATTCCAATAGAGGTATTCGGCAGGGTGACCCTCTCTCGCCCTATCTGTTCGTACTTATTATGGAAGCATTTTCGCTACTTATGGTTCAAGCTGAAACATCAGGTGCTATCCTCCCGATGCGAAGGACTGGTGCTATCTCGCATCTCCTTTTTGCTGATGACCTCTTGGTCTTCTGCCGTGCAAATTCTCATTCCCTCAATGGTCTTAAAGATTTGTTAAGTAGATTCAAGCTCTTCTCTGGGTTGCAGATCAATTGGGATAAAAGCTCGGCAATTTTTAGCAAAGGAGTTCGCAATGCTGATAATCTCTCTGAAATTATTGGTATTAAAATGGTTTCAAATTTTAATATATACTTGGGGCTTCCTCTTTCATCTAAATATCCAAAAGCAAGGTTGTTCAATAGGCTCATTGATAAATGTAAAAAAAGGCTTTTGGGGTGGTCTTCATCACTCCTCTCTATTTCTGGGAAGATTGCTTTGGTCCAGTCGGTAATTTATGGTATGGTGGCTTTTTGGATGCAAGCGTATTGCCTACCACCTTCTGTCATCCGTACAATTAATTCGGCATGCAGAAAATTTATTTGTGGGAAGCTCAATGTTTGGGCTTGGAAGGACATGTGTATTCCAAAAAAGGAAGGAGGGATTGGGCTGAGATCTCTTGATGAATTAAATGTAGCTTCCGGTATTCGTCTCACCTGGAGAGTGCTATCTACTAAAGGTATTTGGGCAAAAATATATGGGGAATCGCTATGGTGCTATAAAATATGTATTCTATTTTACTAAAGCTAGACCTACTGATTCTGGGTCTTGGAAGTTCATATTGAAGAATCGAATTCATTCCCAAAAATTAATTACTCGTGCTGTGAAAGATGGCAATTCTACTTCTTTCTGGTACGACAATTGGCACCCAAAGGGGCCTCTGCATTTGATACATGAGCCTATCCAAGGGAAGGAAACTGCTAGGGTTAGCGACTATTGGACGGGGACAGAGTGGAGCAACAGTCCGGATATCCAGGGGGTACGGCATTTGCTCCATGGCATTACTCTATGTGAAGGGGTGGATGATTGGAACTGGGTGCAAGGGCCGGCTGGTTCACTTAGAGCTGCTTGGAGTGGTGCGCGGCCTGCTTCACTCGCTTTTGCTTACTATGATTCGGTATGGTTCTCCCACAATGTCCCGAAATTTGGTTTGACTTTGCTAAAGGCTATCCAAAACAAGCTGCCGACTAAGGATCTTCTATCCAAAAGGGGGATTTCTACTGATACTTCTTGTGTGCTCTGTTCCTCTAACTCTTCAGAGAGCATCTCCCACCTTTTCTTTGAATGTGATTACTCCAAATATATGCTTGCCAGGTGCCTCTTGAAGCTAAGCTTTTCAGGTCCGATTCCAAGTACTATCCAGGGGGTCTGTGATCTTTTTCGTGCTACATACAGTCAAAAAGATCCTTTGAATGTGGTGGCTAAAACTTCCCTATCCTCCATAGTATGGCACATATGGAGGGAGCGTAATAAGCGAATTTTTGATAACAAATCCAAGGTGAAGACTGTGGTATTTGAAGAGATGGCATATGATGTGAGAGTTTCTCTCAGACTCTTGAACTTTGATGAAGCTTCGGATCCCATCCCTCTCTCAAATTGGGGGCTCATAGATGCGTGATTTACACTTCTTCATCAGTATTGTGTAGTTGTGTTTTGTTTTGTTATAAACTTACATTGTACATATTGGGCCTAGCTATGTAAATGCGGTAGGTAGTTCTTAGTAGAGGGTGACGGCGCTTGTGCCCTATCTCCTCTCTTTTTATTTCCCACTAGCTCTTACTAGCTTTGATATTGTGTAACCTTTTTCCTGATATTAATATAGACTAACTTTTACCCTTCAAATATATATATATATATATATATATATATATATATATATATATATATATATATATAATAAAAAACAGATGAGCGGGTTTCTCGGACTGGCGATTGGAGGAGACTCTGGAGATTTGGCGAGAGGCGGCGTTCAAACCCTAGGAATTGATGTCGGCAAAGGTGAGCTTATCCACAGCAAGGGCCTGAATGATTTGCGACATGTGGAGAATGACGATCCTCGGACGGAAGGCGTTACCAAGGTCTCTTTTGATGATTCCACGGCTCATAGGGATGGAATCGCACGCACGGCGGCTCATACGGATGGGATCTCACGGCAAGGGCGGGATCGCACGGCGTCTGGAGTCATTGGTGCTGGTTCGTCTTTGATTGATGACGAAAGTACTTGGCAGACTGTGATTCGAAGGAGGAGATCGCAACCTAAGCACCCACCACCTGTGAAACGTCTACATCAAGGACGCAATCGGCGATGGACTCAGAGTTTTCCTCATCCTGTTGTTCCTCAACCATCTATGCGGGGAGCCAAGGCTCCAGCGTTCTCGATTGGAAGTAAGGCTGCTAAAGTGTTTGATGAATTGCCTCTGAGAACGTCTACAATCTCCATTTGCCCATCTGCTTCCAAGAGAAGTTGGTCGGAGATATGCTCAACTAAGCGAACATATGGTGAATCTATTGGCATGACCTTCGTCCCCCCTAAGATCCGGCATGATGGCTCTTGCGTTGCCCGTGTTCCTAACTCCCTGTTGGATAAGGGGTCTGAATATTGGAAATCCACCTTGGTTGGATATGTTCTGGGAGATACCCCGATGTATGGGCAGGTTCAAGCTTGGATGGAGAGGCTTTGGAAGCCTAGGAAGCGAGTTCAGCTATTTAGCAAAGAAAATGGATTCTTCTACTTTCGTTTTGAGTCTGGGGAGGAATGTTAGAGGATACTGCACGGTGGCCCGTGGTTGTTTGACGGGCGCCTGGTTGTTTTAAAACTATGGAGTCCATCCCTGTGTCACGACCGAGATATCCTCAGTTCTGTCCCTCTATGGGTCCAGATGCATGGGATCCCTGTAAATTTATGGAACATGGAGGCCTTTAATATCCTTGCTTCAGTTATTGGTATCCCCTTGTGTCTGGATCGTGCCACCTCCAAATTGGAGAGAATATCCTATGCACGATGCTTGATTGAGGTTAATGCTAAGAAGGCGCTGCCGAAGGAAGTGGAGGTTGAGTTAGATGATGGGTCTATAATGAGTATTGAAACCAAATATGAATCAAAACCACCTCGTTGCAGCAGATGTGTGTGCTTCGGTCACTGTCTTTTGCAATGTCCCTTTCAGCCAAAGGTAACGTCACTTGATAAGGGAAAGGGTATCGACATCGCTTTTAACCAAGGGCAATTCTCGGATCCAGGGCAGTCCTCTGATATGGCTGAAGATATCCAAGCCCCAGCTGCAGCTACCGCTTCTTTGGTGAATGACATGCCTGAATTACCTGCTGTTAGTAAGGAGGTCGGGGATCTCCCAGCTGCAGCTACCGCATCTTTGGTGAATGACATGCCTGATTTACATGCTGCTAGTAAGGAGGTAGGGGTTCTCGGCTTGCAGGTTAGTAGACTTATGCGACAGGTATTACAGTCTATGGTTAATGCTTTGAAGTTCTTCTCTATCCTTAAGAGGAAGAGTGCTCTAGCAAACGCAGCCTGCAAGGTCCCTGTTATTTCTATTTGCAATGTTCCAGCATCAAATCCATGTGAGAGAGAAGGCGTACCTGAAACGGCCACTTCCCTGCCAACTGAACCATTATATAACAACCCCGAATGGGCTGAGGAGCACCGGGAATTGTTGAGTGCTGTTTCCTCGAAGCAGAAGCAGAAAATGAGCCCTCACAGTGTCCCTGCTATCCGCAGAAGCAGCAGGTTAAAGTAGGTGAGGTATTCTCTGTTCTCCATTCTTTTATTATAATGTCAATTCTGATCTGGAATACACCGGGGCTGAATAATGCTGTGAGGCGTAGGGACCTACGTGATAGGGTTAAGAATCATCATCCTACTATTTTAGTCCTTCTGGAGACTAAATTAACTACTAAAAACATCAGAGCTAAAGCATGCATTCCGAAGAATTGGAATATTATCCATAATTTCCAGCATCATGATGGAGGTAGAATTCTCCTGGGATTTGACCCACTTGTGTGGGATTTGAGTATTATCTCATCTTCAATGCAACACATCACTACTAACTGTGCCAATGTAGGGGGTTTCAAGTTTGTTTTTTCAGCAATCTATCGTAGTAACAGCGCAACAGAGAGGAACCAATTATGGAATTGCCTTATTAGAGATTTGGCTACTCTAAGAAATGAGGCTTGGGTTGTAGGCGGGGATTTTAATTGCATTTTGTCCGCCGCTGATAAGATGGGAGGTCGCAGAGTTGAAGCTAGTAAACTTCATGATTTCAACAACTGCCTCACTAAATGTCATCTCCAAAATCTAAAGAGTAATGGCCACGGAATGAGTTGGTCCAATAAACGGATTGGGACGAGACGGATTGCTGCCCAACTCGACAGGGTTCTTTGTAATGATGCTTGCCTTAACATTCTCCCGGACTCTTTTTTCACCTACTTGGACCCTCAAACCAGTAATCACTCCCCTATGATCGTCCATTTACATCGTCAGGTACTCTCTGACCCCAAACCATTTAAATTCTTCAACCACTGGGTGAATTTGCCAGGTTATTATGAATTGTTGGAAAAATCTTGGGAGCAGCATTTCATTGGATCCCGCATGTTCTGTCTGATTTCAAAGATGAAACGGTCAAAAAATGACCTCAGAAACTGGGCGAGAGATCATCAAGCTTGTAATTCTATACATCATTGCCGGTCCAATCTTGAAGTAGTAAGGAATCAAACTGATCTACATCATAATCCTGAGCTTCAGGAAAAAGAACGTCATTTGTCTTATGAACTGGCAACCTTATTAGGGATGGAAGAGGAGATGTACCGTCAAAGGAGTAGGCAAGACTGGCTGGACTTGGGTGATAGAAACACTAGATTCTTCTATAATGCTATGAAGTCGAGACAATGCCACAATAATCTTTTGCATCTAGTTGATATTCATGGAGTTCAGAGCAAAAGTTATGAGGAAATTAAAGTTGAGGCTGCTAAATTCTATGAGAACTTATACAACCAAAATCACTATTGGAATGTCTTTCCTAAGCTCGTGCCAAAGAAGAAGATAAAGCAGGAAACTGCCATATGGCTTGAAAGAAGTGTGACTGCAGTTGAGATTAAAGAGGCGGTATTCCAAATTGGCACTTCCAAAGCTCCAGGGCCGGATGGGTTTAATGGATTCTTTTTTCAGCACAATTGGAATCTAGTTGGTAATGATGTTGTGGGTGCGGTTCAATATTTCTTCAGGTCCGGTTCCTTGCTGCGTCAGGTAAACCACACCTTTCTTACTTTGATACCTAAGGGTACAAATGCTTCTACTATAGGAGATTACAGGCCTATTGCCTGTTGCAATGTTTTATATAAGATTATTAGCAAGATCATATGCAACAGACTTCAGCATTTCATACATGATCTTGTATCGCCGAATCAATCTGCTTTTCTAAAAGGGAGACTAATCTCTGAATGTGCCCTCCTTGCCCACGAGCAAATCAGAGATTTCAGTAATCCTATGGGGTCAAGGGCATGTCTGAAACTTGATCTATGAAAAGCCTTTGACAGTGTGAACAGAGAGTTTGTGTACTTCATCTTACATCAAATGGGATTTGGGTTCAAGTTCATTGGATGGATCAAGGAGTGTATATCCACTGCATCTTACTCTGTCATGGTGAATGGTTCTCCTGTGGGATACTTCGGAGGCAACAGAGGTCATAGGCAAGGTGATCCTCTCTCCCCTTACCTTTTTGTGATTATTATGGAATGTTTCTCCCTCCTTCTTGCCAAGGCACTCACTAAAGGAACCATTCAACCTATGAGACGAGCTGGAGCTATATCGCATCTGCTATTTGCAGATGACTTATTGGTCTTTTACAGGGCCAATCAGAAATCCTTTAAGGGGCTAAGTAAATTGCTTGAAGAATTCTGTAATTTCACAGGACTTGAGATCAACTAGGGAAAGAGCGTATCTATGTTTAGCAAAGGGGTTAAGAATAAAAGTGATCTTGCAGCCATTTTGGGGGCTAAACATGCAAACACGATTACTACTTACTTGGGTCTCCCACTCTCGGCCAAATATCCTAAAGCTCAAATGTATAACAGGCTTATTGATAAATGCAGGAATCGTCTTAGTGGTTGGACATCATCGGCTCTTTCTCTAGCTGGTCGTATTGAACTAGTTAGAACGGTGATATATGGCATGATAAATTTTTGGCTCCAGGTTTACAGATTTCCGAACACTGTTATACGAACTCTAACATCAATGTGCAGGAAATTTAGCTGGGGCTCTTCTAAAGCATGGTCCTGGCGTGACTCTTGTCGTCCTAAGGAGGAGGGAGGTGTTGGCTTAAGGTTGCTTACAGACTTGAACCTTGCAGCTGGGATTAAACTTACCTGGAGGCTACTTCACTCAGGAAGTCTATGGGCCAATTGCATGCGCGGCAGGTACAAGGATTCTGCTAGATTCTATGAAGCTAGTGGAGTTCCCACACATTCGGGAACTTGGAAATTCCTTCTTCACTGCAGAAGCCTATCCCAAAGTATAATTAAGAGAAAGGTAGGAGATGGGAAAGATACTTAGTTCTGGCATGATTATTGGCTACCTTGCGGCCCTCTAAAACTTCTATATAACATTCCGGTTGGTTCAAGTAGAAAATTTGTCTTCGACTATTGGAATGGTGCTACTTGGAACGATGACCCAGAAATCTTAATGCTTAAATCTATGCTTCAGCCTATAGCACTATCGGATTGCTCTGACACATGGGAATGGAGTGCAGGTGCGGATTTTAAATTCAAGGAGGCGTGGGAGGCGCGTGCAAGAAGTCTTCTCCGTTCTTATACTACAGGCTCATTTGGTTTGGCAAATATATTCCAAAATATTCCATCACCCTTCTTCGGGCATTCAAAAATAAGCTCCTAACCAAGTGCCGCCTGGAGCAATGGTGTCAGCTCTCCTCCAATGCATGTGTGCTATTCTTGGATAACTCACCTGAGTCCATTGATCATGTATTCTTCACCTGTCCCTATGCTAATTACATCATGCGGAGGGCATTTCTCAAGCTGGGAGTCACGGGTCCAACATCAATGACCATATATGATGTCGGTAACTATTTCTTGGCCAATTTCTGCAAAAAAGGAGTACTTGGTCTTCTTGCTAAAACCGTTTTGGGTGCGGTAGTGTGGCATCTTTGGCATGAGCGAAATAGAAGGGTGTTTGAAAATAAGAAGAAATCAAAGATTGCTCTTTTTGATGATATCTCCTCTGATATTCGCGTTGCCTTGCGCAACCATGAAGAGATTGAAGATGAAGCCGTAAATGCATGTGCCAACTGGGACATTAGAGATAATGGTTGACTAAACCTGTTCATCTACTTTTGCGAATGTATTTTGCCTTGTATGAAGCTTTGAGGTCCTGTGATTGGATGAGAGACTATTTGATCTAGGGTGACGACGCTTGTGTCCTATCCCCTAGGCATCTAGAATCACACCCAATTTTCAGGCCATTATGTATTTTTGTACATTTCTTAATATAATTACTAACT
Organism: Scilla litardierei; assembly: GCA_030789695.1. Lineage (NCBI taxonomy): Eukaryota > Viridiplantae > Streptophyta > Magnoliopsida > Asparagales > Asparagaceae > Scilla > Scilla litardierei. The sequence goes on from CM061133.1 coordinate 185,789,524, forward strand.
TACCTTGCAAATATAAATATAAATATATATATATATATATATATATATATATATATATATAGTATGCTTCAATTCGCATGTGTCGGGACTCTACAAATAAGACTAGGATAACCCATTTAGCTTATGCTCTGATTCACGAGAAAAAATTTCTTTTATCCAAGCGTTTAGAATTCGATTTCTTTTTTGTTTTACTTGGTGCAAATCCCCTAGTCGTGTACGGTTCTCCAACTTGGGAGGGTACACAAGTATATAGCCAAAAATCCAAAAGCCCAAAAAGAAAAAAAGAAGAGAAGAAAAATCCAACAAAAAAATTAAAAGAAAAAAATGTATAGCCAAAAATCCAAAAAAAAATAGAAATACACAAAACCCAAAAAAATTCCCGTTGTGAATACCATTTCCATCCACCGTGAATAAAGGGAAGGCGAGAATTTGCACCGAGTGTTCTACTCCACACCTTCTTAATCTCCCTCGTTTTCGAATACACTTGGCATATGAATTTTCTAGCGATTATCTAGGATATAGTTCGGTGATCTTCTAGTTCCTAGCAGTCGAGTCCCCGATACATGATACGCTTCAATTCTTATTCTATTCTCATGCATGCTCGAGCTACTATTCATCGCTTATTCGAATTGAATCGATATTTGGGTCATTCCTTGGGTATGTGTATATGGAGCTTTATTGCAAAATTTAGAAAGTGACACCATCTGCTAGCTCACGACCACACTCACTTGCGCCTCACCGTGCGGGCCCACGACACTTGTATGGACTCATTTTCCTTGGTTTAGTGATGTGTTTTATCGCTTGCCTGCTTAATGCGGCGTGTTTGATTTTGTTGGCTCCGACGGGTGATCTAGGACTTTGATCTCTCTCTTTCTATTTCTTCCTTTCTATTTTTCCCTCCGAGTTCCTACTCTCACTCGTCTTCCACAAGGACGAGGAAGGGTTCAGCTTGTGGGATTTTGATGTGCGTTTATATTTTATATATTCATGCACGTCTTCTTCATGATTTTCCGTTGTTTTCCGGTGTTTTGTATCCATTCTCTCGTGATTTTTAGTTTTCTTTCATTTCTTTGTGTTTGTAGGAGAATGACATCGTTAGGGACATATAAAGAAGATATCATGAGTCCCCGGGACAACGGGAGGTGTCACGCACGATCCCGAGGGCCAAAAGATGAAGAAATCCATGTATCAGCCCTCAACCGATCAGTTGGACACAGCCAACCGATCGGTTGGTGCACGCGTATCTGACTCAGACAGAAGCAGCAGAAGAGAAGCAACCAACCGATCGGTTCAGTGATCAGGTGAATCCGTCAGTGCTCTCTGTTTTTGGAGCTGAATTCCAACCGATCGGGTGACATCTCACCCGATCGGTTCATCTATAGCCAAGATTCACAAATAATGACCCGAAGACTCAACCGGCCGCTTCAACCGACCGGTTGATGTATCTGAAGCACTGAAGGCCAAAACGAATTGCAGCTCACCCGATCGGTTCATGTATCAACCGATCGGGTGGCCACATTTTCTATATATATTGACCTAGGTTTTCCCAGACGCGGATCCCCATTGTATGTTTTCTGTCTTTTTGGGATTTTTGATAGCTCTGAATTTATTTTATCTTGTAAGTTTTCTGATTGTTCTGGAACTTTAATATTGCATTAATACTATTGTTAGCCTCTACTTTCTATTGTTTGATTTTGATTTCAATGGTTGAATTTTGTTGTGATGCTATTTTCGCCATGAATTGTGAGTAGTTCCTCAATCTGGGATTTTGGTGGAAGCCCCTTCGTGGGTTCTCCTTAGAACGACCATATGATTAGGGTTTCGATAGGATTTAGGAATATAGATGGTTACGCGGGGAGTTTTATGGTCATTGGCGGGAGAAAGACCGCCTCTGACCATCGGGCCAAGGAGAAATAAAACTGGCGTTTGATCCCCTAACCACAGCTCACAGCCCTAGCGTAGACATTGAATCCTAGCGTGGGGAAATGGCAGGATGAAATGTTGGGAGTAATCGTAGCGAGCTTAGTGCTCCCGGAGTCAGTCGGTGTTAATGGACATGGGAATGCCTACCGACCGAACCCGGGTAGTCCTAGTGTATCATCCTGGTCATCGACCGAAATATTGGGCCCATGGGATGCTAGGTATCACTATTAGAGGCAACGTCTCACCACTAAACCCTAAAGTCCAATCGTAATCCTATCCGTCGGTCGTAATAGAGAGGGCACATGATAGGGTGGAGACCAAAGTCCTAGGTTCCCTTTTATATCTTACATCCATCGTATTTCTATTTCGTGACAACCTACCGATTGATCGGGCTAGCTCACCCATCGGTGATCCGGTTCCTTCTTGACAACAAGCATAATACACGCCTCCCTGAGTTCGACCCCGCAAGCCACACTACAACACTGTGCGCTTGCGATTACATATATTTAAATCTGGTTTCCCCTATCTCACTACATATATTGCTAAATCTAGGGGACGTCACCGCACTCCTAGCTGAAGCTGAAGGCACAAAGAGGCCCTACTCGGACCGAGTGGCATTGCCACTCGGTCGAGTAGGGCGGCTTTCCAACAGATTTCTGGGCCGAGTTTGGGCTTTTTTACGATTTTTGTGGGACCGACCCACTTGTATTTAAGCACTTTTATTCCCTAGGCTAAAAAAGTAGATTAGTTTTAAATTTTAGAGAGTAATAAGTTTTCTTAGCCATTGCTATTATTCCTTTGGAAAACAAAGTTTGGATCTTTGGATTGTTATTGCTTTAAACCCTTGTTTGATCTTAAATTTCTGAAGAAGACTCTGTGCTTCCATTGGTTTTGGTATTGTTTTCTTATCTCTCTCTTATTGTTTTGATTCTTATTATTGCGATGATGTCTTTTTCTATTGATATCATTGTTTTTATCATTCTTCTATGAGTCGTGAGTAGTTCTATCTAGGGCTAATGGATAAGCCCCAGGATTTTAGGATTTAGATGTAAAGTTGTCATTTTTAGATTGATTTAGTGAATAAGGGATGTGATGCGATTGATCTAGTCAAGTTTATAGAATTCTCATCTAGGGGTTCTGATCCACGATAGTGGCACTTGTCCTAGAAATTATTCTATAGGCCTGATTAGGGTCATTAGTAAATTCACTTAGGGTTCGTGATCCACGATAGTGGCACGTGCTTTGAGGGTCGCCACCAATGCCCTATATTACTAATTGGTGATTTACTATAGTAGCATCATAAAAGTCATCATTTCACAGATCGAAACTCTAACCCGTGATGGTGGCATGAGCGTATATTGAGAATAATTATCGAACATAATGCACGTGTCGCGTGCAAGGCCATACATGATGGTGGGGCTAAGTACATGATACGTTAGATGTGTAGTACAACGATAGTTGGCTACGAATTCCACATTCAAGATGCGACAATCTTGCACTATAAAACCAATCCAACCTAGAAATTATAACCTAGCATCGACGTCTGACGATCCTAGCGGTGACTCCTAATGCCCTAGATTTCATTCTATTGATATTATTTGTGAGAGAATTACGGTGACAACCTTCTTGGATACCCCTATAGCCGACAAATTCATACAACTCTGAAATAAAGACCAAGACCTTAACCAATCACCTCCATGTGGGTTTGACAACCTTTCTATATCTCAAAGCCTTGACACCGTGCACTTGCAGACTCGAACAAGCTTTTGGCGTCGTTGCCGGGGGAGGCAACTGTTTACTTAGTTTATTTTTCTTAGTTGGAGACTTGTTGGTTTCTCCAACCATCTCTTACTCTACCGCATTATTATTCTTTCTTTTATTACTAATATTTTCTCTGAGTTTGTTGCTTGTGCATGAACACTCGTCTTGGGAGACCCAACGATTTACAATTCGACCTCAAGATCAAAAGAACTGCAAGGAAACTCAGAGCTAAAAGGAGGTAGAAACTGTTAGAGGATCAAATAGAAGATCAACCTACATCTCCTCCATGTACTAACAATATCGAGGCTTATATGAAGCCCATTCTTTCAAATATGTCTTCTATCTTGAGATCGCAACTGGCAGCATGCAACTTTGAATTCAAGACGGGCTTGATACAATTGATGCATCATGATCCTTTCCATGGACATTCTCATGAGAATCCCAACCACCACATCGATCTGCTCTTGGCAAAGTGTAATACCTTTCAAGTTAAAGATGTGAGTGAAGATGCCATCTAACATCGACTGTTCCCGTTCACTCTTCGGGACATAGCAACTTATTGGTTGAGGACGCATCCTACAAATACATTCAAGACTTAGGAGCAGCTAGCCCAAGCCTTCGTTAATAAATATTATCCACCGTTCAAAACGGTGAGGCTTAGGAGCGTCATCATGTCTTTAAAGCAACTCCCACAAGAATCTTTATATTAAACTTGGGAGCATTTTAAGGATTTGCAGCATCAGTGCCCGCATTACAGAGTACACGATTGGGATTCCATTCAGAGCTTTTCCAATGGTTTGAAGTCTGATACAAAGATGATCATCGACGCTTCTGCTAATGGAGCACTATTGGCTAAGCTTCCAGAAGAGACCACATCACTATTGGAGCAGATGGCCTCCAACAATCAGCAGTGGAGCAATGATTGCTCAACATCTTCTAGGAGTGACGTTGGAAACCAATCTGAGCTAAAGCTAGCTACAAATCTTGATGGGAAACTTGAGAGTCTCTCAAAGCAAGTTGCTTGCATTGAACAGAGGTTGAGGGCTATTACTACATCTACAAAGACTCCCGTTTATGCAGCATGTGAAGATTATGCCGAGCAAGGGTACATTCCGTTTGAAGGTTCTTTTGATGGAACAGACGGTAAATCAACTACATATCAGGCGATGTGAGTAATCCAAGGCCACACTGGTCAAATCCGACCTGGAAGACACATCATGATTCTCCTACAACAACCCCAACAGAGCCATACAACCACCCACTCAACCAAGGCCACAACAACCCCCGTCACAACAACAAGCACCACCTCCACAGTAGCAGCAGTACGGATTTTGGCCAGTTGGGCCTTATAGACAGCTGGGCCACTACAGCCGCCTACCATATCAACAATAATATCAGTAGCCGATGACACCTAAACCAAGCGTGGATGGGGCATTGTAAGTTTTCATCAATGCCCAAGTCAAACACAATGCAGAGTTGGTGGCAACTCAGGAGCAGCTTTCTATCACAGTAGATCATTTCAAAGCCCAAATGAACCAACTTACTAAGGTTCAAGGAAAACTGCCGGCTCAACCTGAGCCTAATCCAAGGGGCCATTAATGTGGTGGTAGCAGTAACAACGAGAGGAGTGAAGACCACTGACACAGTCATGGTACCTGTGCCGAAGATAGTGGATCCACATCCCTCAACATTAATAGACAAAGAGAGTCTCATAGCTAGATAGCCTATCATATTGGTGAATGAGGAGAAGGATGTCGAAGAACCATCTGGCGTTGTAGAGAAGGATGCATCACCCAAACCTTTGGCTATTTCCATTACTATGGTAATGGTTGACACTCCACCTTCCGTGGAGAAAAATATTCAGAAATCTACACCAAAGGATGCTGAGAAAGACAATGGAAGTCATCCTCTGGCTCCATATCCTCACAGACTATCCCTGACAAAGCTTGAGAAGAAATATTCGAAGTTTATAGAGCTTCTTAAGGGTGTTCACTTGAACATCCCATTCATAGACGCATTGACGGAGATCCCGACTTATGCTAAATTCCTGAAAGATTTGATAGCAGGAAGGAGGAAGCAAGAGGCAGTCATGCTAGCAGATAGTTGCACATCGGTCTTGAAGAAAACCTTGCCAAAGAAGCTTTCCGAACCCGGCAGTTTCATGGTGTCGTGCTCCATTGGCAGCATCCCTATCAATTGAGCACTAGTTGATTTGGGAGCGAGCATTAGTTTGATGCCACTCTCTACTTCAAGAGATTGAACACCAGGACAGAGTTGGAGCCCATGGCTATGAGTATACAGTTGGCGGATCAATCCATCATCTACCTGGTAGGCATTGCTCAAGACGTCATTCTACAAGTGCTAGGAGGAATTAGTGTACTGGTGGACTTTGTGATCATGGACATGTCTGAGGAGGGAAGCTCTCAAATTATATTGGGACATCCATTCATGGCTACAGCTGGAGTTCTATAGATGTCTGACAATGGATACTATCGATGAATCTTGGGAATATTGAGCTAGAGTTCCACTTGCAGAAGTCTATGAAGGAGCGCTTCTCCAAGGAAGATGCAAGTTATTTGGAGCTCATAGAGGATGAAGTTGCTGATGACTTCACCATCAATGAGGTCTTGAAGGGCCCCATGAGGCAAGATATAATGATGACGACGAAGTCATACATATTAAAGCATTGGCCGCCAACCTGAAGGTATTAGACGAGGAACCACCTGACGCATCACATCCTGAACAACATCCGAAAGCTAGAATTGATGACGACCCCGAGGCCATCAAGATGCATGAGCACATCTAGAAGGCGTCTTTGGAGTGCCAATCAAGGACGGACAACATTGATGCGACCGCTGAAGGTCAACCTGATGAGATATGCCAACTCCCACCACATGGCCTCATTGGGAACCATGCCGAATGCATATCATATGCGCCAAACATTTTGAAGAGAGATTGAATACCAAATGGAGTCGAGCTTATGACTTTAAACAAGCACTTATCGGGAGGCAACCCGAATTTTCTTCTTTTACTTTTTAGTTCTTTCTTTTCTTTCATTTCTATTCAAAAAATCCAAATAAAAACGTTTTAAAATTCAATTAAAAATATTTAAATTATAAAAATATAAAAATTTATGACGCTTACATTCTTTTGCAGGTGATCAATGAAGGGAGAGCTCAAAACGATGAAAAAACGAAGAAGGAAGCGAAAGGAGAAGAGAACAATGGATGTACTAAGCTGGAGAGAAGAAAGGAAGATACTCGACCGAGTGGCATTACAACTCGGTCCGAGTAGAGGAGCCTGTAGAGCAGCTGAAATCATCACTCTGTTTATATTTCTACTCGACCGAGTGGAATAAGCCACTCGATCGAGTCAGTCAGTCTGCAGGAACAAGGGGAAAATGGTGCACTGTCATCATTTCTACTCGACCGAGTGGAGTAAGCCACTCGGTCGAGTCACAAGGGCCACAGAACACACTAAAAGGGCACTATGTTTGATTTTTGACTCGGAAAAGTGACCTAGGTCACTCGACCTAGTGACCGCCCAATCGAAATGGGGCTCGTACTTAACTAACGCAACTTAGTCTAGCTTTATCACCTGACTCGAGCCCATTTAAAATCCCTCGCTGCCCTTCCCTCTTTCCTCACTCCTCCAAACAATTAACCTAGTTTCCCCTCCTTCTCTTAGCCGCTCGACCCAACCATCACTCATTCGTTCCCAACACCTTCGAGCCAGTCCGATCGAGTCACACCCCTTACTCGATTGACTCCCCACCTTCCATTCCACCCCTTTATCTGCACCTCTCTCACTCTCTCTCAACTGTCTAATTTTTAAACCAAAATCCCCATTTTCTTAAACATAACCCTAAACCCCAATTAATTTGCAACTAATACTTTTGGAGTGTAGGAAGACATTGTTTGGCCTTGGATTACTTTGGAGCAAGCCTGGGGGGGAGGATTTACCCTATAGGCATCGCACACTCTTATTACTTTCGATCATCTTGCTTCACAGAACATTTGGTACACTCGTTCCTCTACTTGAGCACTATTTTTGCATACTTTTGTTAGTGCTTTCATTCGTTCACATATCATACAACATGCCTCTAGGACATGGTGTAGGATATCCCAAGCAAAGAAGCAGTGGACCGGCGATCCCGGTGCCTCTACTTCTCGTCGAAAGTGTGCACACCCTCCATCTCCATCTCCACCAACCTCACATACACCATCCCCACCTCCATCCCCCACACCACTAGCACTCGAGTCTCCACCCACGAGTGATCCCATACCCACACCTCCACCCCAGCCACCCCAGGGCACCTTGAAAACATATGGTATTTTTAAGGATGATGTTTATCGCGATAAATTTGCGACCATATCGAGGCGGCCCATTATCCCCACTAGGTTGACATTCCAGCCCTAGAGAGCTTAGGGTTATTGCAGGGGGTGCGTATGCTAGGTCGTGGCTTGGCACCATCTCCACTCACGGGTTGCTCCATCTTAGTGGGAAGACCATATCTATCAGACATCATAATGATGGTACCATCCACCCACACCTCCTGTCGAACACAGCCCGATGGTTGTGGGAACGCTTGCTTTCCACTTCCTCCTCCTCGAAGGAGATTTGTTGTGGCGGTTTCTTCACCCTCCTAGACCTCATGTTAGGATTAGATATTCATACCGATTTTTTGGCGGCGACCAGGCCTACCACTCTGAAGACAAGCGTTCTTGCACATATGCACATTATTAGGCCCCATAGTAGCTGTCACTAGATCTATCTTCTAGGTCCAGCCCAAGAGCCACACATGATCCTACCTAGGCCTGATTTGACTCGTATTGAGCATGTCCATAGAGATTGACTTCTTCTTGGTATACCCATTCTGCCCATTGACGAGCCAGAGCCTGGAGTAGAGGCCACTAGAGAGGGAGATAGTGACTTGTAGCTTAGTTCTGAAGGAGAGACCGAGATAGCAGTTGTCACCACCACCACCAATTCTTCCCACGTAGAGAGCACCTCTGTCTCCATAGCTATCAGTGCTCCTACGATCCCACCCACCACACCAACCAAGAGTTCTGGTGTAGTTTCCACCACTGTCACTGAGATTCCTACACATGCACCATCTCCTACATTACTCTCTTCAAAGCATATTCCAGTATCAGTCGCTCCTGTTTCCACATAGCATATACCTATTGAGCCTGATACTTCTGTCACTTCTGTCATCTCTACATCTATGGACTCAGTACATATCGTTTCCACTCCTATCGAGTCCACACCTATCGTGTTTGCACTTCCTACTGAGAGCATTTTTGTCCCTATCACTACCGTATTTACAGACATCGTCGTGACATCTGTATCCACTTCTGTTACCATGAAGACTGTAGATGCCGATATTTCTTCCATTCCCTCATACACACCTGATCTCACTTCCATTCATGTTTCCACATTTGCTGGGATCCCACGCAGATCGCCCTCCTCCGAGTTTATTTTTCGCCCTTATGCACACACATGAACACTTAGGGAGAGGGGCGAGTCTAGCAGTGCACACACACAGCTGGTCACTCCCACACCTCCAATGCATGCCTTACTATGGTAGAGGCAGAGGTTGTCAGTTTGAAGCGTGTCTTCACCGCCTTCACTCGGGCATTCTCTTCCTACCAACATTCCATGGAGCAGGCCCATCGATATGTGAGGGAGATCTTAAAGACCCTTAGAGCACGAGGTGCACCACCAATCACATTAGCACCTGTTTCTCCTCCTGCACCTCGAGTAGCACCACCTAAAGTACCACCACTAGTATCTTCTGCACCACCATACGATGCTACATCTGGTCCATAGCAGCGGGACCCATCACCACCTCCATAGGGTGGTGCCGATGTCTGATTTTGTATTTTGCTCCAGTTCTCCGATATTACTTTTGGTGCCCATCTGTCCACATGGGGCCCAATATCGCATAGCCTGGGGAAGAACCCACTCCATTGCATCCATATCATTCTATCATCTGTATGCATGTCTTGCATTTGGCATTAGGATCATGCATATGCATTAGTTCTATTTTCTTTTATTTCTTTTATTCCGAGGATTTTTCGGTTTCTTTTATTCCATCCCATACACCCACATTTTCCATCTTTACACACATGTTCTCAGCAGTGAGGACACTACTATGTTCAGCTTGGGGGATGAGCGCTATTGCTTTTCGTTTACTCTTATTCTATTTTTTCACTTTTTCTCTTTATTTATCCATCCTTTTCCGCCCATTTTTATTTTTTCAAAGCTTCATGTTTTTCTTTCTTTTGTGTGCTTGCATGTTGATTTTTATTTTATTTTCCTTATTTTCTTTTCTTCCTTTTGCTAGATGAATTATCTATGATGCTATATCTCGATGCTTTCACTGCTGTCACGACACATATTCTTATGTCATGCTACTTAAGAGTATTTCATAATCTTGATCTTTATAAATACATGCGAATAAATCTCTTTTGATGATCTCTCATGTGTGACGCATGAAGCTTATTGAAACTGAATGTGTAGAGTAGTGTTTAGTATGCTTTCGTAGGATACACACCAAGATTCACTCATCACTAGCAAATCTGAAGCCATGCTATTATGTCTTATTCGTAATTCTTGTTACATACTTCTTTTGAAAAAACTTTACTATTTAACTTCACTGCTTCTTGATAGGATTAGGAATACACATGCTTATAAATGAGTTTAGTTGATCTATTATCTTATTGAATCGTTTGTGCACACTTTTGAGTGAACCAAGTGTTATATTAATTCCTTCTCCACATATATCTTATATTCTCTACATGTCATTTGATTTTCCTCCCCAAGGCTATTTTTATCACATTCATTCCCAAAGTTCCATACAATTGCAAAATTTGCTCCAATATGATCAAAAAGCCAAAAGGCGCCAAAAATCAAAAATACAAATATTATGCTCCTATAAAAGTCCAAAATCAAAAAGAAGAAACAAAGTTTCAAAGATCAAAGAAAAGTTCAAATTTCATCTCTTGAAGCCAATACATATACTTTTCGGTAAACCAAAACAAAAATTCATATTCCACAAAATTTCCTTTGATGTGATACACGAATTCAAGCTTGGGGGGAAAAATCTTTTGACCAAATGAGTGAACATGACATTAGATTGGAGTTGTGCACGAATTGGAAAGTTTGATAATCCTGAAACTTAATGAAACTATTGTGTTATGCGGATTTCATATGATTTGATATGATATGTGTATGTCTTGATTTTTATTTTATTCCATATTGCATGCCTGTTGTGGATTTTCTACGCTTTAGTTATTGCGTGTGATTGAAAAGTGTGTCGCCAATGTTATGTATATTCGATGCTATGAAACATAGGATGTGGATATATGCCAAGTGTATGAACTCTAGAGAGATCCCTTTTCAATCTTAAATTCTTCAGGTACTTCGTTTATATAAGATATGAAATCTCTGTGGTAGGATGTGAGTTATTCACTGAGTCGTTGTCATATACAATGATTGGCATGAGATCTGAGAGAATAATCTAGCAACCCTCTCTTCTTCGTTTTCTTTTCCATTTTGATATTTTTACTCCCGGTGAACTTTCCATTCGTCTTCCTCTAGTACGAGTAAGAGGTAAGCTTGGGGATTTTGATGTATCCATATTTTCTATATTTTTACTGCATGTTTCCATCTCAATTTCATCATCCAAAGTTCACTTTTCTATACTTTATCGTGCATTTCACGATATATTTGATTCTCGTAGTGATTTGTAGATTCTTAGGAACTTTGAAATGATTTGGAGATATAACAGACTATGTACACATCTGAGACATCCGGAGCATCAATGGCATGTCCTACAAGGTGCTTGACTAAGCGAAAGATGAGATTTGAGGGGAAGAAGATAGACAAAGGAGAATGGAAGCAAAAGAATGACGCCCAAAGCCCTCTCTACATTTCCCACTGCACTCAGACCGAGTAGCATAGCTACTCGATCGAGTGGAACATATAGTGATGCGTCCCGGATTTTAACCCGAAATCTACTGCAAGTGCACGGTGTCGAAGCTTTGTAATATAGTAAAATGTCGAACCCATAGGGATGTAGATGCTTATATAGTCTTGGGTTTTGTTCTAAAAATCAGAAAAGTGTCAGTTGGTATACTCAAAAAGGTTGTCACGTTTATCTTCTCAAATAGGATTATCGACAATATAAAAGACTAGGGTAATAAGAGTCACCATTAGGATCGTCAGATGTCAATGCTAAGTTAGAATTTCCATGTTGAATTGGCGTTATTATGGAGAGATTGTTGCATCTAAGATGTAAAACTCATGGCCAACTATCGTTGTGCCACTCGTCTTACGTATCACGTGTTTAGCCCCACCGTAGTGGATAGCTTTACACACGATCCGTGCATTACGATCGACAACTATTCTCAATCACTCCTCACGCCACTGTGGTAGATAGAGCTTTGATCTTTGATTTGGTGGCTCTCATTGACGCTACTGTCGTAGTCATCAAGTAGTAATATAGGACGCCGGTGGAAACCATCAAAGTGCATGCCACCGTCTTGGTCACAAACTCCAATTGAATTCCTTAACGTGCCTAATTAAGTCTATAGGATATCCTTCCAAGATGTGTGCCACTGTCATGGTCAGAAATCCTATCTGGAATCTCCTACAAACTTGCCTGGATCAACCAAAACACATCCCTTTTATACCAAAACAACATAAAAATCCAAACTTTACATCTAAATCCTAAGATCCTAGGGCTAATCCATTAGCCCTAGATAAGACTACTCACAATCCATAGAAAGATCAACAAAAGATTCGACAATAGCTATAGAATTCATGATCGCAATAGAAAACATCAAAACAAGCATAGAAAGATGAGAGATCGTTACCAAATTGTCGAAGATCGATAATCAAGCTCAGAGAATTAGGATCACAAGATTCTAAGCAAAAGCAATTAATAAAAATCCAAACTCTGTCTTCAACAATAACGACGGCTCTCAAAACTCTTTAAAAAAACTTAAACTAAAACTAAAACTAAGGAAAAATAAGCCTCTCCTTAATCTAGGGTAAAAATTGTGCTTATATACAAGGGCGTGGACCCCATAAAAATCTGGAAAATATGGCTTCTTGGGCCTCAAATTTGATGGGCCACTGCACCCTACTCGGTTGAGTAGCGATGCCGCTCGGTCAATTAAGATATGCGGCTCAGCTTAGGGCTTCTTCAGATTAGGGCTAATATGCGCTACTCAGTCGAGTAGCGCTATGCTCGGTCGAGATACAGTAGACTTGAAAAGCCTTCAAAATCATCGTATTGTTTAGACAGTGATCGGTCGAGTAGTCACTCTGCTCGGTCGAGTCACCGTGCTTACTCGGTCGAGCAACATTGGCTTGAGAAACCTCTGAAATCTTCGGACTATTTGGGCTCCATTCGGTCAAGCAGCTGGTCTGCTTGATCGAGCGGTCTTGGGCTTTCAAAATTCTGCTATGTTTTGGTAGCTGCCAAGTTGGTCTGACCGAGTGGCTGCTTTACTCGGTGGAGTGAGGCGTATCTGATCAGCTAAAGTCTTCTGAGTGTCAGCTCGTTCGAGTGCTGAGCAGCTCGACCGAGCAGATTGGGAAAAACATATTTCACTTCTTTGGAGCTTCTTTTCTCAATCTCTTCTCCTCTTCTCCTCCAATCTTCTCCTTCACCTCACCGAACACCTATCAAACCTCGCCAATGATACTCTGGACGGCTCGGATGTGTCCATGTCCTATAATTGCTCCAATTCGCTCCAAAGTTCCTGAAAATCCACAATTCTATACGAAACTCGAATATATCGTTAAACCTGTGATAATATATATAAATGTGAACTTCGGATGGCAAAAATGATATGAAATGATGCGATAAAAACATTAAAAATATGGACATATCAAAATCTCCCAAGCTTACCTCTTACTCGTCCTCGAGGAAGACGAATATGAAGCTCACCGGGAGGTGAAAATAAGAAATAGAAAAAGAATGCAAAGAGGAGAGGGTCGCTAGATTATTCGCTCAGATCTCAAGCTATAAGCCACATATCACGATAAATCATAAAAATGGGTTACATACTAATAAGAGATTTCATATATTCCATAAATATAAATCTTGCAAACTTTTAAGATCAACAAAAGGGGTTCCCTAAGGTTCTTACAATCAACTCATATCCACTTCATGCATTTCATAGTGTTTAATATGCAAAATGTCTGCGATGCGCTCTTCAATCAAAAGCTGTAACTGAAGCATAGAAGATACCCACCAAGCATGCAATAGGGAATAGAAAAAGAGTCATGGCATTAACATATTCATATCAAATCATAAGAAATCTCCATATCAAAATTATTTCGCTAAGTATTAGCATTATCAAACTTTCCCAATTGTACACCTCTCCACTTTAATGTCATACTCACTCATTTTGATCAAAAGAGTTCAACCTCCCCCCCAAACATAGATTGAGGCGTCACATCCAAGGAAAACAATATGGAAAATGGGATTCTTGCCTTGGGGTTTTCAAGTATATTTGTAGCTCCAAGCAATGAAATAAATGAAAATCCCCCCTTCCTCTTTTTTTCTTTTGAATTTTTGTAGGAGCTATAGAATATGTAATTTTTTTGGCTCCTTTTTGGCTTTTTGTACTTTTTGGAGCTATCTTTTTCTTTTGTGTGGGGTTTTTGGGAATGGATGTGGTATAAGTAGTTGTAAGGGGTGAACTCAAGTGACAAGTAGAGAATAAAAGATATATGTGGAGAAGGAAATAAAATAACACTCGGTTCACTCTAAGATGTGCACAAATGATTCAATAAGATAATGTTGGATACAACGTGTAGTTGGATACAACGTGTAGTTGGATACAACGATCAATGACTTCGTGTTTGATGATAACAAATGTGTGTGAATTTGATTTGTGTGCTAACTGTTTTCAGGAGTGGCAAGATCGTAAATACACAAAGGAGGACTTAGCCAAAGTGATGGAGAAATATGCAAAGAAGACTTAGTCAAAGAGTTGGAAAACGTAAATACACAAAGGAGGACTTGGTCAAAGTGATGGAGAAATATGCAAAGAAGACTTAGTTAAAGAGTTGGAGAAATTGCAATTCATTTGCAATTACGACTTGGTCAAATATGGAGAAATATGGAGCAAATCTCATACAAATCAATTTGTGTTTAAATGAGATCCTAAATGACATCCTATTCAAATCCCATTGCCATTCAAATTCAAATCCTCTCCAAATTCAATTCTAACTCCGAAACATAATGTGATTGAAAGATATCTTCCATATGATTATTTCAAATCCTATTCAAGTTAGGATTCCTCCAATCTCCTTATTCTAAGGGATTATACAAGAGCCTAATTGATTTCCACCGCCTCATATATAAGCCCACATCCAAAGGAGAGAGAAAAACAAGGCCGGCCCTAGACTCATTTCTCTTCATCTTGGCCGAATTTATCCTCCAAGCTTCAAAGAGATCATCAAATTCGCAGGAAGAAGGAGCTCGATGGATGACGCTAAAAAGTGCATAACTTTCTCCACAGAGCT
The DNA here is from genome assembly GCA_030789695.1 of Scilla litardierei. NCBI lineage: Eukaryota > Viridiplantae > Streptophyta > Magnoliopsida > Asparagales > Asparagaceae > Scilla > Scilla litardierei. Next base: position 185,804,758 of record CM061133.1, read on the forward strand.
CGGATCGACAAACCGTTTGCGCCAGGATGATCACAACTTAGTGCTCTACAACATGGTTATATTTTTATGATTTTATTCTCTGTGTTAAATCAGTGGTATTTATTTTAGCATGAGTTGTATTTTGAATAGCTTCATATATTTCATCATCTCCTAAGCCAAAGTTCTTCATCATCTTCAAGCCTTGCCGCAAGCATAAGAAACCATCCATCCTCAAGCTAGATATCCAATCATAAGCCATATTCAACCTAGAGGAGCAAGCAACCAAGGCAACCATCTTTGAAGAAGCAAAGTTCAAGAGATCAAATTCCAAGCCCTAGGACGCACTTCAAAGATCTGAGAATTCCTCTCCACAAGAGCATCCATATCCACCCTTTCTTATTTTTTAGTCGAAGAGGATGAGCTCACGATCCAAAGAGTATTTATTCGGATCTTTCTGAGCTCGGGTCGATTTACTACAATTTCTGGAATACGCGGCAGAAACATACTTTACCCACAATCTGCTGCCGATTCTGCAGAACAAAGAATTGATTTACGTACAAACCAGATTCTGGCATATTTGCGCATCGAACTTTAGAGCGCTATATCTTGAGATCTAGACATCGGATTGAGACACCGTTTGTGACAGCGTGAAGCTGACGATGTGCTGATCGACAGAGACGACGACACCGACATGAACTGAGCTTTTCTAAACTCTTATTACTTTATATTCGTGTACTTGGTGTATAGATCTTTGTAGGCTACTTATTCATTCTTTTGGGGACGTGTCTAGTTGGGGCTAGACAAGAGGGTCTTTGAGGAGTTGGTGCTTGTCAAGAGAGAGCATTACTAGATTAATAGGGTTTAGCACTTTGGTGAGTCCGGTACTGAACTGGCTCAGTAGACAGCTGGGGCTCAGAGAGCTTAACGGTTGTACCCAGTAACATATTAATGCTAGCAATTGCTTTGGTGCTGGAGTAGGTCGTTGGAGGCGACCGAACAAAGGTAAATCTACTGTGCACTCTGTGTTTGCTTTTATTTACTCTACATCTGATTATAACTGCATGTGATTGCTTGTGTGTTCACGAGAATTTTTATTAGCCTATTCACCCCTCTCCTCTAGGCTTAGATCCAGATCCAACAAGTAGTATCAGAGCAGATTAGAGGATCTAGTCTAAAAACCATGAATACCCCAAACTTAGTTTTTGTTGAAGGCATGTCTATAGAACGACCTCCTTTATTTAGTGTTCATGATTATTTCTACTGGAAGGCTAGGATGAAAGTTTATTTATTATCCGTAGATTTTGACCCTTGGCAGATTATTGAAAACGGATATACTAAAATCTATAAGCCTGAAAGTAATTTGGAAGCTAAAAATGTATGTGCTATTAATGCTAAAGTAATGAACATATTATTGTGTGGTTTAGATAGATAAATATTTGATCATATCTGACATTACTCTTCTGCACAGGATATATGGAGGACGTTGGAGACAACTTATGGAAGCAAGCAATCTTTCAGCAGCAAAGAAAAGAGAACACAAAATAAAAAGAAGCGAAATGGAAGAAAAGTTCTCTAAGATAAAAGTGATGCTTGTGAGCCTAAGAAAATTAGTAAGAATACTACTACGAGTAGGCTTTGTTTTAAATGCTGGAAGCAATGACACTTTATGAAGAATTGCCCACAATCAAAGAACAACACTGCGGAGAAGAAAGGAAAACCTTCAGCAGTAACGTGGGATGACGATAGCGAGTATGAGACCGATGAGACTGCTCATACATCCCTTTGTTTGATGGGAAAGCTTGATGAGGTAACCAAAGTTCAACTTCTGAGTACTGTTAATGAAATGCAAGGTGAAATTGAAAGCTTAGAATTAACTATAGAGAAACGTGAATCCACATTAGAAAAGTATCGAAATGGTAATGATGAACTGCAACAAGACAATTACAACATGTAATTAGAAATTGATGAACTAAAAAAATTGTTGTATGTGAATCTACTTTAGATTGCTATAGGAATGGTAACTTTGAATTGCAACAAAAAAATTGTGACATGTCTAAAGAAATTGATAATCTGAAAGAAAAACTTGTTGCGTGTAATTCTACTTTTGATGTGCTGAAAAAGAAAAATCTATCTTGTATGAAAAACTTGATTGCCTTAATTGTCCTACGCTTTTAAAAGAAAATAGCATGCATAAAGAAAATTGGTTAAACTAGAAACTGAAAATAAAGCGCTTATTGAAAAGATGTGCATGCTAAATAATGAGCTTAAAGGAAAATGATTGATTTTGAAAAGAAAGTTGAAAATATGAAAAGGAATGAAGAGGATAACAAGAAGGCTTTCATTAATAAATGCACTTTGCTTGTGAACGAAAATACTTATTTGAAATCTAAAGTCACGAACCTAGAATCGATATATATTTGGTGTGGGAAATAATCTTTGGATATAATTCTTGGAAACCAAATATATGGCAATAATATGCGTGGACTTGTATATGATTTGAAACGTATTGAAAATTCAAAATATAGGAAAGTTCACATTGAGACAACAAAAGCTAGAAATATTTATGCAAAGTGATTTACATGTGGTTGTGTTGGTCATACCTCTTATTATTGCAAATATAGGAACAAAAGCATAAAGTTTAAACAAATTTGGGTTCCTAAAAATTTGATGACTACCATGAGTGGACTTTGTTCGATTCCAATGTCACACATAACATCTTCCATGTAGGTAAGATGGACTGGCGAGGAACTATGGATTGGATGTCGCATTTCATTAAAAAGTTCCTTAGCCAAACGACATCGCGAAGGTATGTTTTTTTGATTGAGCGTAATGAATACCTTCATAGCTTTTTGTGTGCTTGATTTGTTTTTGTTTGTATGCTAGTTCATTTGTTTTGTGCTAGTTCATTTGTTAGGATGCTTTAGTTCTTGATAAACACAAAAACAAAAAAAAATGAAAAATACAAAAAGCTATAAAAAAAGGTGCTTAATGTGTATCTTTCTTTTGAATCATTAAAGTGATATTAATGAATGAGATTCATATCAGTGTAGAATGTATTATTGTTATAGCTACATGTTCATGTTTGATTTTCTAAATAACCATGACATGTTCAATGATTAGAATAATTCGATTTCTACACCTACATTTTTACTTCCACAAGTATTAAATGTTGTTGCACATATGAAGATATCTTTTATGAAATATTGGAAAGTGAATGAAGGATGAAAAATAACTGAAAATCTAAGGGATATGATGTGCCTTGATTTGGATAAAAAAGTTCTCAACAGAATTGAATTGAAAAAATATATATATATGCATAAATGAAAAAGAAAGAAAAGAGCTCCGTATGAAAAATGGATACGATCCATGGCAACGACACTACCCACGAGTATCTAACATAAGATTTAAAAGTAAATTTTAGCGTTGGTGATATACTCGTCAAGTAATGCCACTCCACATCTAAGAGTCCTCATAGGCTATGTTATGGGGGTGGTACTTTGAACTCATTTTTAATGAGATAGGGAAAATCAATCCTAGATTATATAATGTTACATATAAAAGTCGATTGGTTTTGGTTAAATTTCTTGAAATTTCTCCTTAAGTGCTTCAATGTTTAATCATCACACTTACACGATGGTGTAGAAGTCTATGTTATAAATTTCATTGAATTTGAAGTGCTTATTTTACGAATGTCTACATGCAAGTGTTTGTTGTAATTTATAATACCCTCTTTTTGCATGTGATATGAAATTAACTTCGTTGTACACTTTTGATGATAACAAAGGGGAGAATATTAAGAAGATTTGGTTGAATGATGTGCCTAAAGTGAATATGTGAATATTATGCTTGATGAATATATGTTCAAGGGGGAGCATGAATATATGAGGAGCATAACATGAATATAGAGGGAGCATGCATACATGTTTGAATGCTTGAACATCATTGTTAAATTGTTGCATACTTTCCCCTCCATCACACTTCACACACACATGTTACAACATACATGTTTGAATGTTTGAACATCATTGTTAAATTGTTGCATACTTTCTCCTCCATCACACTTCACACACATGTCACGATAATATTATTTGGATCGTTATTGCTCAAGTCTTATATTGGTTTGTCATCATCAAAAGGGGGATATTGTTGGATACAACATGTAGTTGGATACAACGATCAATGACTTCGTGTTTGATGATAACAAATGTGTGTGAACAATTTGATTTGTGTGCTAATTGCTTTCAGAAGTGACAAGCTCGTAAATACACAAAGGAGGACTTAGTCAAAGTGATGGAGAAATATGCAAAGAAGAATTAGTCAAAGAGTTAGAGAAATTGCAATTCATTTGCAATTTGGACTTGGTCAAATATGGAGAGATATGGAGAAATCTCATTCATATCAAAAGTGATTGAACCAAATCTCATGCAAATCAATTTGTGATTAAATGAGATCCTAAATAAGATCCTATTCAAATCTCATTGCCATTCAAATTCAAATTCTCTTCAAATCCAATTCAAACTCCAAATACTATTGTGATTGAAGGAGATCTTCCATATTGTAACGCCCTGCTCCCCAAGATACCCGGAAAGTACGAATCCGTTCCAAGTTTTCTCAGAGTAGCGAGTGTTATGCCGAGAGAAAAGAAAAACTACAAGGAAACCAGCAGGTCACTGCGCACGTGCTGGGAAGTACTCGTAATGCTCCCACACATATACAACACAGAGAAACAAAAAAAACACTGCTTTTATTATATATTATCAACATCCATATACATCAACAGTTCACCCCCACAAAGAAAACCCAAAAGTACAAGGGTCCCTCACGCTCATCTCATACCCAACCCACACCTCAATATCACACAACTCTAAGCCTCCTACCACCTAACCACAACTCCACTCCACCTGAAAACCACAAAATGGAGCACGTCAAAGCGTGTCCAAATAGGAAACCTAACTTTTGCACGAAGTAAATATTAATTTGGTGAGATGTTGTTTCAAGTCACGAATAGTACACGGCATAAAAGAAACCACAGTTACATTAAGCGAAGGAAAACAAAGAGGAATCACACTTTGGAAATTTAAAGCAATTAAGTGTTTAATTAACATGCGTTTGGAAAACTGGGTATGTCGTTGAATATAAGGAACTGGACTCCACCCCAAGGTGGGGCTGTAAGGAGCACCCGACAGTGGTACACGAGCATTGTTTCCTTAACGGGGCCTCTCACTCCACCCATACCCTCCCACATCGGAGTGCGAGTGAGGGAAACTCCACAAAAACTCCACACATCGTACCCGAAACTGAGCAAGGTACGGCAAATACCACAAAGTACCCGAAACTGAGCAAGGTATTTCATAACATCACAACACAGTCCAGCCCTCATACCCTACTAGTACCCAGTTTTTCCAAACCCTTTTCTAGGGTGCTCACTCGCCATGTGGAAGAACGAGAGAACCTAATAATTTATTAACATTAATGATAAGAAAATTAGCATACAATGTTAAGGGATTGCATTGAAACAACATTAAGGTGAGATGAGAAGCAACATTAAGTAACTATATTGAGGTAACATGAGGAACCACAATTCTAATAGCATTTAAATTACAAGGTGAGCATGTATCATTTGATTGACATGGTGGAAAAATCCATAAATGAAAGTTCTCATTTGTTCCACCACATATTGCATGAATCCATGCCATCCATAATTCCAAGCCTACTTAACATAACATTCGCTCACACATCATGCCATTAACCCCAACCTTCAAATCCAACATGCACATGCCCTTCACATTTCTTACTTGCATGTGAAAGGTTGGCAACTTTAGCAACTAAAATGCAAGCATTGGAATTAAAAGCCTAGCTTGCAATATGAAAGATAGCATAATGATAGTCACATAAGCTAAGAAAATAACCACATCTCGTTTCCATCACTCCAACCAACAACACATTACTTAAAAAGCAATTTACATTAACAATCCACTTAAGCATTCCCACAAAAATGCAAAGTTGTAAGGAATTTAAAAAGAAGAACCTTGCAATTTGCCACTACCCATTCTCTACCAAATGCTAGCTTTTGAAAATACAAGATTACATGCAACATAGACCACAAGATGCACTCTTTCTGATAGTTAATGGGAATTGCATGAAAATAGTACCTTTCTAATTAACATGCTAACTAATCAAGGGCATATATTCTATTAAAATCCTAATCAGTGAAAAATCTCATTGCCATGTACAAAAGAGCCCTTAAATGAAACATGGATTTTTAAGTAAAATGCTAGCTTGGCATAATATATCATGTTATATTAGAAAGGTGCCACCTTTGGCTCAAATATGGCATGCTACTTAATTAATATGCTAACTTTAGATAAGAAAGCTATGAAAGTTGTCATCTTTTAAACAAATGAGACATAATACTTAAGAAAGTGACTTGCTTTCTTACGTGCCCCCAGTTTACGAGCCGTAAATGGCCGGGGGACCCGCGTGAGGGTTTTGATATTTGTAACCGCAAGCGCACGGTGTTGTAGTGTGGCTTGGGGGTTCGAACACAGGGAGACTAGGATGTGCTTGTGTCAAAGAGGACCAAAATCACCCCGTGGGTGAGCTAGCCCAGATCGGATGATGGGTTGTCACGGTAAAGGAATGCAAGGTATAAACAATATGAAAATTAAACCCGGGACTTTGGTTTCCACTCCAACGAGCGACTCTCGTCGATACGGCCAACGGGTAGGATGGCGATCGGAATTAGGGTCTAATGGTGAGACGTTGCCTCAAAAAGTGGTACCGGCATCCCATGGGCCCGATATTCCGGTCGGTGCCCAGGATGATACAACGGACTTCCCGGGTTCGATCAGTGGGCACTCCCATGTCCATTAACACTGATCGACTCCGGGAGAACTAAGCTCGCAACGATAACTCACAACGTCTCATCCTGCCGCTCCCGCGCGCTAGGATTCGACGTCTACGCTAAGGGCGTGAGCTATGGCTAGGGAGTCAATCGCCAAGTTTATTCCCCCTTGGCCCAACGGTCAAAGGCGGTCTTTTTCCCGCCGATGACAATAAAACACCCCGCGTAACCGTTAGATTCCTTATCCCTATCGATTTCCTAACCCTATGGACGCATCGGGAAGAGCCCCTGAAGGGGTTTCCGCCAAAATCCCAGATTTGAGAACTACTCACAAATATTCATTAAAAAGCGATTTAAACGAAAATGAACCGTTAAAATCATAATCAGACAATAGGAATGCAAAGGTAGTAAAGCAATTAAGATAATACTAAAGTTTTACAAAGATCCGAAAACTTACAAAAACTGGAAAATTACAGCCGTCACAAAATGAAGAAAACAGTAAAAAATTACCAACTCCCGAATCTGGGAAACCTAGGGTTCTATTTATAGAAAACGACATCACCCGATCGGTTGACAAGTCAACCGGTCGGGTGAGCCGCTTCACAAAATCACAGCGCAATGCGGGGGTTTCACCCGGTCAATATGAACCGGTCGGTTGGAACTTGGTGCGGTCGGTTGGATCTTGGTGCCGACCGGTTGGATCTTGGAGCGGACCGGGTGAGGAGATCGGTTGGAGCTTCGATTCTTGGCTGTTGAAATTCAGCTACAGGTGAACCGATCGGGTGAAGGTCACCCGATCGGTTGGAAATCAGCTTCGAATTTCTAGAGACTTTGAGCTTTTGACCCGGTCACTGAACCGACCGGGTGACTTCTCGTGAGCTCCAAGCTGCACCCGGGTGGTGCACGCGTGCATCACCCGATCGGTTGGAGATGACCAACCGACCGGGTGAGGGGCTGAAAGATGCAATCTTCGTCGTTTGACCCCCTGGATCACGCGTGACTCCTCCCGTTGCTTCGGGGACACATGATATCATCGTTTTACGCCCCAAATGCCAGCAAACTCCTGCAAAACACGAAAAATACGGAAAAGTGAAAGAAAACAAGAAAATACAAGAAAACACGAGAAAACAAATAAAAGACGGCGGTAAATACGGAAAAACACGGAAGAAAACACGCGTAAATATATGAAATATAAACGCATGTCAAAATCCACCAAGCTGAACTCTTCCTTGTCCTCGAGAAAGACGAGTGAGAGTAGGAGCTCGGAGGGGAAAATAGAGAGAAAGAGAGAAAAAGAAAACTCTATATCCTAGATCGCCCGTCAGGGCCAACAAAATCAAAAACGACACACCAAGCAAGCCAACGCCAAATCACATCACTAAACCTTGGAATACAAGGCCAAATAAGTGTCGTGGGCCCACGCGGTGAAGCGCGAGTGAGTGTGGTCGTGCGCTAGCAGTCGGTGTCGCTATCTATGATGTGCAATAAAGCTTGATATACACAGACCCAGGAAACGACCCAAATACTGATTTGAATTTGAAATTGCGGTGAATATTAGTTCAAGCATGCATGAGAAGAGTATAAGAATAGAAGTGTATCATGCATCGGGGACTCCACAACTAGGGTTAAGGAAATCACACCACTATAGCCAAGATACTAGCTAAAAAGTTCCTAAGCCAAGTGTTTTCGGAACCGATGGGGGTTGAGATGATGTGGAGAAGAACACTCGGTGCAAATTCTCGCCTTCCCTTGATTCTCGGCAAGTAGGAAAATATTCACACGGGAATTTTTTTTTGGGTTTTGGTCATTTGTATATTTTTTTGCTTTTTTGGCTATACAAAATTTTTCTTTTCTTTTCTCTTTTTTTGGATTTTTGGGTTTTTTTGGCTATACACATGTGTACTCTCCCAAGTGGGAGAACGGTACACGACGAGGGGATTTGCACCAAGTAAAACAAAAAAGAAATCGGAATCTAAACACTTGGGCAAAGGAAACTATTCTCGCAAAATATAGCATGGGCTAAATGGGTTATCCTAGTCCTTAATTGTGGAATCCCGAGACATGCGAAATGAAGCGTACGATATATATAGCATGCAGAAGAAGCAGACAGTAGAAATAAGTACCGCATATTCATATCGAAACATGATAATCAAGGGGTCATTCCTGGACAGGTATATAAAGTAGATCACAAAGTAGAAGCACACCACACGGTTAGGCACGACACACGACTCACAAAAAGCTAAGTGGACCCACGATGTGTGAAATGCAAGAGGACTTGAAATCCTAGGATTAGTGAATGTGATGCTAGGTGCTAGGTGTGTGTGATTTTGTGGCGATTCATCATAGGGTTCATCTCTAGGAGAAAGAGATAAAAAGAAGAGAAGAAAAAATAAAAACACGATGAAAACGACACAAAAATGAAAAAGAAAGACTCAAATGACGCACCAAGTGCGACTCCCCCAAGCTGAATCTTGCATTGCCCTCATTGCAATAAGAGTGAGTACGGGAGGGCAATGAAAATGGGGGGGAATACGCACCGACACAAAAAGAAATGAAAAACGAGTAAAACACAAATACGAAACTGAAAATAAAAGAAAAATCAAAATCAAACCACACGACACGAAAAACGAAATAAAACCACACGACACGACAAAAAGCACAGGACACGACACGACAAAACGGAAAACAAGCACACACACAAAAAGAAAATAAAACAAAACACGACAACACACCAAAATAGACGTCCCCAAGCTGGACATGACAATGCTAGCAATGAAATATGATCGTGAAATGCAGAAATATACGAGGGGGGGTCAATCGGATTCGCTGGTACTAGAATGGTAGGGGGAGGGAGAGGAGGGTGGGGAATAGCGAATGAAAGAATCCTCAGAGGATGAGGAGGGCGTGCCTACATGGGAAGGAGGGGCGACAGGCTGGAGCACGGGTGGATCGATATGTACCGGTGGGCTGTGGTGGATAAAGATTGTACCAGGCGGGCCGACAGTTGGGTGCCAATCGGGAGGATCAAAGGGTGGTAGATGTACTAATGGAGAATACCAAGGATCGGGGTAAAACTCCCATGGCAGATGAGACGGGGGGTAGGGTAGCCGCAAAGGTGCTAAAGGTGGCAGGATCGCGAAAGGTGCGCAGGCGGGGCTATAGAGATAGACGGCACGGTCTTCACCGAAGGGAGTGAGCATATTGATATCGATCAAGTAATCACGATCAATACGGCTACGTCCAGTCAAAATAGGGAGGTCGGGCGGCACTCTCAAAACACAGCTGACAATAAGAGTGATCATCCCACCACAACAGATGGATCCAGAATTGGCACGGCTAACAGCAAAAATTTCGTGGATGATCCAATGAGCGGCATTTATGGGCATAGGGATGTGCCCGAGGATCCTGTCTTCAGACATGGCATAGAGGAAGAAAAGCTCATCCCTAGATACAGTGGACACATCCACGCGGGCGAAAACAGTGTTGGCGAGGATGCAATGGGCGAGGCGGTAACACGGGTGAATAATGTAGGAGGCAAGAGCCTCAGGTGGAAAAACGGTGTACCTGGTAAATCGTTGCCAAACACCATCAGCCCGAAATTGAGAGTAGATGTCAGTTCGATCATGGGTGGAATGTTCAGTATTAAGATCGGGGTGACGGAGATTGATGATATTGTTCAACTCGATGAAACCCAGAGAAAAATCGCAGTTGAAAGCGTGGAAGGAGAAACCCCCGTCAAACACCTCGAGGGAATTGAGGAATTCAAGCGTGAGATCTTGGTGTGTGTGAGCATGGATGTAAGAAAGGGTATGGCACCCGATACAGTTGAAAATTCTGTCGACGCCGTTTGAAAGCCCTAGAGCTTCGAGTGTGGGGAGATGGGCAAAGAGTGTAGGTCGCATCGGGCGATGAAGTAGAGCTCACAAACGGTCAGACTGCTCTTCCGTAGAAGGGTTTATGCCAAGGAAAGAGGGCAAAAAGGGGTCGTAGAGCGGATCACGGCGCGAAGATGAGGCAATCTCTTTCCCTTACTTAGACATGACGACTATGTGGGTGGCGAAAAGGAGAGTGGGAGCATGCCTATGACGATTAAAAAGCAGGTGAAGCAGGTATAACACCAACTCAGGACATTACAGATAAGGTAAGAGATGTGTAGAGTGGAAAGGTGTTACCCATCAATGTAGCAAGATCAAACTCCCGGGGGACTCGTGTAGTAGGAGGAAGCAATTCGGGAAGCCACCGCTCGCTTATCCGACAAGAAACAGGTTTTCGAAAATTTTGGGGGCTAGGGTTAGGGTTTGGGTGTTTTGATGATGGAATGTTGATGATGGCAAGGTGGCGAGGGTGGGGAAGTATGGGAGTGAGTGGGGATGAGGGTTTAGGGGAAGTATGTTGGATGGGGGGTCGATTCGATAGTTGGAGGGTGTGTAACCGCGTGAAGGGGATTTTTGGGGGTCGGGTGGCAGTTATCGTGCGGTAGGGGTATTTATAGGGGTGAAACTGAACCGATCGGGTGAGTTCTCACCCGATCGGGTGGACGAATTTCAAAAATTTCCTGTCGGCCAACAGCTACAGGTGAACTGATCGGGTGAAGGTCACCCGATCGGTTGACCGCATACCAAATCTTTCCCGAGAACATGTGATATTTCACCCGGCCACTCACCCGATCGCGATAGTACTCAACCGATCGGTTGATGCGATCTTCAAATTTCCCGAAAGTTCAGCACTACCCACACGGTCAGTGACCCAGTCTCGGCTATTGTCACCCGGTCGGTTCGTTAGGTGACTGATTCGGCCATTCAACTGATACGTCCAAACCGATCGGGTGAGGTCTCACCCGATCGGTTGGGGTCTTGTTTCCTGCAAAAGCCCAAAAATCGCCTAAGTATCACGACGGAAGTTGTTGCGGCTGGATTTATTTATAAAAAGAGATAAAAATAAAGTAAAAAAAGTCCTAAAAAAGCGAAGCAAAAGTTTAGAACATGGGTTGCCTCCCATGAAGCGCTTTGGTTTAACGTCGTTTAGCTCGACGCCTTTAGCGGTGGTCAATTAGGATCCGAAGGGTTAGAGGAAGAGTTGTCACTCGTTGGGGATCCGACTGGAGAGAATTCTATTTCTCCAACCGCATATTGTTTCAGACGCTGTCCGTTGACTTTAAACGGCTCATCCCTTCCCATTATCTCAATAGCCCCATGCGGGAAAACCTTGGTGACGCGGAATGGTCCCGACCACCTTGACTTGAGTTTTCCAGGAAAGAGCTTCAACTTTGAGTTGAATAGGAGAACTAAGTCCCCTTCTTTGAATTCCCTCTTCAAGATTCACTTATCGTGCCACCGCTTCAGCTTCTCCTTGTAGATCTTGGCGTTCTCATAGGCATTGAGCCGGATTTCATCGAGCTCGTTGAGTTGTAACTACCGGTGCCCCCCTACCTCCTTGGCGTCGAAGTTCAGATTCTTAATTGCCCAAAATGCCTTATGCTCCAATTCCACAGGAAGATGGCAGGCTTTCCCATAGACAAGCCAGTAGGGAGTCGTGCCGATCGGAGTTTTAAATACCGTCCTGTAGGCCCAAAGCGCGTCAGGAAGCTTTGATGACCAGTCCTTTCTAGAATTGGCCACCGTCTTTTCTAGTATGCTTTTAATCTCCCGGTTAGAGACTTCCGCCTGACCGCTGGTCTGCGGGTGGTAGGCACGCCCCACCCTGTGTTGTACCCCGTATTTTTTTAAGAGGACCTCGAATTTCTTCTCTATAAAGTGGCTCCCTCCGTCACTGATCAGGACACGGGGTACATCGAACTGCGGGAAGATGTTGCTTTTGAAGAACTTGGCCACCACTCTGGAATCATTGGTTGGACTGGCCATCGCTTCAACCCATTTCGACACGTAGTCTACAGCCACCAAGATATATTGGTTCCCTGAGGAGGAAGGGAACGGTCCCATGAAGTCCACTCCCCATACATCGAAGATTTCTACCTCCAGGATGTAGTGTTGAGGCATCTCATTCCTTTTGGAGATATTCCCCGCTCTTTGGCATTTATCACAGGCTTAGACATAAGCATGTGTGTCCTTGAAGAGTGTAGGCCAGTAGAATCCGCTTTGGAGAATTTTTGCGGTGGTCTTATAGGTGCTCGTGTGCCCTCCACATTGCTGCCCGTGGCAGTGGGAAATGATGGAGGTCGCCTCAGTTTCAGGGATGCATCTTCGTATCACCCCATCATTGCAGGTTTTGTATAGGTGGGGGTCATCCCAATAAAATTTGCGGACCTCATGGAAAATTTTCTTCTTCTACTGAAAGCTCACATTGTTGGGGACGATGGCACAAGCCAGATAATTTGCGATGTCGGCGTACCAGGGGGTCCAGGAGGAGGAGACAGAGAAAAGATGCACGTCAGGGAGTGAATCATCGATCGGCGTAGCATTTAGATCAAGGGTAGGCATCCTGGACAAGTGATCGGCAACAACATTCTCCGCCCCCTTCTTGTCTCTGATTTCCAGGTCGAATTCCTGGAGGAGGCGAATCCATCTAATGAGCCGCGGCTTAGATTCTTTCTTGCTCATTAGGTATTTAAGAGCCGCGTGATCTGTGTGCACGATCACCTTGGCACAAACGAGATATTGTCGGAACTTATCCATGGCGTAGATGACCGCTAGCAATTCTTTTTCTGTGGTAGTATAATTTCTTTGGGCGGCATCAAGGGTTTTGCTCATATAATATATGACATGAAGATTTTTATCCTTCCTCTACCCCAAGACGGCACCAACCGCATAATCACTAGCGTCACACATCAGCTCAAAGGGCAGATTCCAGTCCGGTGGCTGTATTATGGGCACGGAAATCAAAGCTTGCTTCAAAGTGCGGAAGGCCTCCATAACTCCTCACTAAAGATGAAAGGCACGTCCTTCACGAGGAGTTGGGTCAGCGGCCTGGAAATCTTCGAGAAGTCTTTTATGAAGCAGCGATAAAATCCCTCATGTCCTAAGAAACCACAGACTCCACGAAGATTGAGCGGTGGTGGAAGCTTTTCAATCACCTCAACTTTAGCCTTATCAACCTCGATTCCCCTCGAAGAGATGACGTGCCCCAGCACAACTCCTTCTTGGACCATGAAGTGGCACTTCTCCCAGTTTAGGACTAATCCCTTTTCTTGACATCTCTCCAGGACTTTAGTTAGATTACTGAGGCACGAGTCAAACTTAGTTCCATAGACGGAAAAGTCGTCCATGAAAACCTCCATGATGTCCTGGGAGTAGTTGGAGAAGATAGCGGACATGAGTCTTTGGAATGTAGCAGGGGCGTTACAAATTCTGAACGGCATTCTTCTATAGGCATATGTCCCGAATGGGCAAGTGAAAGTCGTCTTCTCCTGGTCATCGTTATGAATAGGGATCTGAAGAAATCCTGAATACCCGTCCATGAAACAGAAATAATTATGCTTCGCCAGTCTCTCGAGCATCTGGTCAATAAAGGGGAGAGGGTAATGATCCTTCCTCGTTGCCCTGTTCAGCTTTCTATAGTCAATGCACATCCTGTACCCCGTGACGGTCCTTGTTGGTATTAGCTCATTCTTCTCGTTGCGAACCACCGTCATTCCTCCTTTCTTGGGTACGACGTGCACCGGGCTAACCCAGCGACTATCAGAGATAGGGTATATAATACCGGCATGTAGAAGCCTAACAATCTCCTTTTTTACAACTTCCATCATTATGGGATTTAGCCTCCGCTGTGGCTCAATCGAGGAGGCTTGCTCATCTTCAAGCAGAATTCTGTGTGAGCAGAGGCCTAAGATAACCCCTTTTAAATCCTCAATTGTATATCCGAAAACTCCTTTAAACCTTTTTAAAACACCAAGAAGTTTGGTCATTTGGTCTTCAGGCAGTGAAGAGTTCACTATGACCGGAAGGGTCGAGCAAGCCCCCAAATATTCATACTTTAGCCCCGGGGGTAACTCTTTCATCTCAACTTCATGAGGCCCCGACGCATACTTTTCAAGCTGAGCATCCTCAAGGGAAAGGAGTTCTTCGTGGATTTCTTGGAAGCCAGCATCCGGAATCTCACTCCCAGCCGCGGTTCCATATGGCAAAGTTTTGCAATGTATTGTGGGAACGATCGAGGAAGGCAATGGGTCTCTTTCAAGCTCATAATAATTGTCCGAGAAGAAGTCTTCTAAGTGAAAACAGGTTTCAACTGTCGATAGTTCCCCACAACTGTTTCTAGCTTCCTCATTGTCCAAATATCCGGGATGCTCGATAGTAGTCTGTAAGGAATAGATCGGTTCCTGTCCAACGTAGCCCACAGACTCAGCCTGATGGTTCTCCTGACATAACTCCGCGAACAACTCTTATTCACTAAATTCGGGACTAGGAATGTCCATATATGCCACTTTGCCATGAGGAAAGAGGGTTGCCGTGGCAAGGTGCTCCAGCGTATCTCGATATCTCCTCTGATTTTCCACGGCGGCAGACAGGAGGGATAGTATATTCGAAGTATTCAGGGATTCCGCTAAACTTCGTGCTAAACAGAGGATATGGTGTGAGTGATCCCAGATGTCTCCTGAAACTGCATGCAACATCCTCTTCGTGGGGCAAAGAACCTATACAAAAGGAGAGAGAGAACTGCACAAGTAGCAAACACGTCAAAAGCACGGGCTGCATAAACGGGAACCGAAAGTAGCGATGGTGGCACGTCGATTAAGTCAATTAGTACTATAAAATTGCTATCTACAATATGTACAAGTGAAATTGAAAAGTGTAGAGTGCGAAAATTATCGCGAGGTAGGGATAAGAGCTAGACACTAGGGTTCATGAGATCCTAAAATAACAAGCACGTTGCCTCCACGGCAACGGCGCCATAAACTTGACGTGCCCCCGGTTTGCGAGCCGCAAATGGCCGGGGGACCCGTGTGAGGGTTTAGATATTTGTAACCGCAAGCGCACGGTGCTGTAGTGTGGCTTGGGGGTCGTACACAGGGAGGCTAGGATGTGCTTGTGTCAAAGAGGACCAAAATCACCCCGTGGGCGAGCTAGCCCAGATCGGATGATGGGTTGTCACGGTAAAGGAATGCAAGGTATAAACAATATGAAAATAAAACCAGGGACTTTGGTTTCCTCTCCAACGAGCGACTCTCGCCGATACGGCCTACGGGTAGGATGGCGATCGAAATTAGGGTCTAATGGTGAGACGTTGCCTCTAAAAGTGGTACCGGCATCCCATGGGCCCGATATTCCGGTCG
Organism: Scilla litardierei; assembly: GCA_030789695.1. NCBI lineage: Eukaryota > Viridiplantae > Streptophyta > Magnoliopsida > Asparagales > Asparagaceae > Scilla > Scilla litardierei. Next base: position 185,820,810 of record CM061133.1, read on the forward strand.
GTGCCCAGGATGATACACCGGACTTCCCGGGTTCGATCAGTGGGCACTCCCGTGTCCATTAATACCGATCGACTCCGGGAGCACTAAGCTCGCAACGATAACTCCCAACGTCTCATCCTGCCGCTCCCGCGCGCTAGGATTCGGCGTCTACGCTAAGGGCGTGAGCTATGGCTAGGGAGTCAACCGCCAAGTTTATTCCCCCTTGGCCCAACGGTCAAAGGCGGTCTTTTTCCTGCCGATGACAATAAAACACCCCGCGTAACCGTTAGATTCCTAATCCCTATCGATTTCCTAACCCTATGGACGCATCGGGAAGAGCCCCCGAAGGGGTTTCCGCCAAAATCCCAGATTTGGGAACTACTCACAAATATTCATTAAAAAGCGATCTAAACGAAAATGAACCGTTAAAATCATAATCAGACAATAGGAATGCAAAGGTAGTAAAGCAATTAAGATAATACTAAAGTTTTACAAAGATCCGAAAACTTACAAAAACTGGAAAATTACAGCCGTCACAAAATGAAGAAAACAGTAAAAAATAACCAACTCCCGAATCTGGGAAACCTAGGGTTCTATTTATAGAAAACGACATCACCCGATCGGTTGACAAGTCAACCGGTCGGGTGAGCCGCTTCACAAAATCACAGCGCAATGCGGGGGTTTCACCCGGTCAGTATGAACCGGTCGGTTGGAACTTGGTGCGGTCGGTTGGATCTTGGTGCCGACCGGTTGGATCTTGGAGCGGACCGGGTGAGGAGATCGGTTGGAGCTTCGAGTCTTGGCTGTTGAAATTCAGCTACAGGTGAACCGATCGGGTGAAGGTCACCCGATCGGTTGGAAATCAGCTTCGAATTTCCAGAGACTGTGAGCTTTTGACCCAGTCACTGAACCGAACGGGTGACTTCTCGTGAGCTCCAAGCTGCGCCCGGGTGGTGCACGCGTGCATCACCCGATCGGTTGGAGATGACCAACCGACCGGGTGAGGGGCTGAAAGATGCAATCTTCGTCGTTTGACCCCCTGGATCACGTGTGACTCCTCCCGTTGCTCCGGGGACACATGATATCATCGTTTTACGCCCTAAATGCTAGCAAACTACTGCAAAACACGGAAAATACGGAAAAGTGAAAGAAAACAAGAAAATACAAGAAAACACGAGAAAACAAATAAAAGACGGCGGTAAATACGGAAAAACACGGAGGAAAATGCGCGTAAATATATGAAATATAAACGCACGTCACTTTCACCTTGATCTAAACTAAAAATGCCAACTTTCCAACTAATTAGTGTAGCAAATGCAACAACATTCCTAAATTAATATTTCATGCACAAGTAAGGGATCCTACCTTAATCCAAAAGTGATGGAGGCTTCTCTTCCTTCTCTTTTCCTTGTTTCCTTTTCTCTTTTCATTTGTTTCTTCCCTTTTTTTGTCTTTTCTCTCTTTTTTTGTGTAAGCGGAGAATCCGGCCATGCTAGGAAAAAATGAGAGAAGAAGAGGAAATGAGAAGAAGAACAGAGAAGGATGAGAAAGATTGGAAGGGTTTAGAATGTGTGAGATTTTTCTCTTTGTCCCTTTTCATTTCTCTTCTAGAATTACATATGCTTTTAAAAATAAAATTTACAAAACCCTCTTCTCTCTCTAATAATTTAATTACATGCCCAAGTAATAATTACCAACCAATCCCACACCATTCTAAATATTTTTGGGTTTTGATGGACCATCAGGGCACAAATCTCTATGCCTGTCCGAAGTCAGATGAACAATAGCGGCAAAAGAAAGCACAGCGGAAGAAAATCATTAAACTTTTTAACGAAGCTCTAAGGAAAATCAAGACCCTTAGCCAGGATCTATGCCAACTTAAGGTGGATCTGACCACCCCAAGAAGGATCTATACTACTGCAACATAATTAAAATAAAGCTTCTAAATTACATACCCGGAACCTTGCCTTGGTACAGGCAAGGTGTACCGCACCGTCTTCCGAGCCGCTCCACATCCCGCATCGAACCGCTCCGCGTCCCGAGGTAAGCAATCCCCTTGTCGTAGAGATAACTTCGCGTCAAAGAAATTTTCACCTGAGTGTGAACCTTCGCCAAGACTCTGGATCAGATCCGAACCTCTTTGTGGCTTTGCACGATACATTCACGAGCAAGGCAAAAATTTAAGGAGAAGAGAATATTATTTTAATCTTAGATTCGAGCATGCTCCAACATTTTTGGGAGATGCTCAGAACTAGAGCTTGGGACAATTTTAGAGGAAGGGGGAGACCCCTATTTATATAGGCGGCTGACCCGTCCTCTTTACTCCACTTCCGATGTGAGACTAATTATTTGGAGTTAATAATTCAAGCTAGTTTGCCTTTCATAAAGGCTAAACTTCCATGAATTTTAACTCCCTCACCGTTGAGCTTCACATTTGATACAAGCTATCAAATCGAAGAGCACTGAACGATGAATGCGTAGGGAAAAATGGCACGTCAATAAGAGCCCGTTTGACCCTTCATTTGATAGTCCAAAGATCAACCCAAAGCTATTTTTCGTCCAAAACAACCGTAAAAAACTGCACGATGCCCTAGAGTTTCTGCACCCAAAACTGGGGCCCACCATGTAGGCCCCACTGCACAAGAAAGGTCAACCGAGGCATTGCCCAGGCCTGGGCCTGGTGCCCAGGCACTAGGTGCCCTGGGTGCCCTGGCTGAGGGCGCCTGGGCCGGGCGCCATTGGGCGCCCATGCCCAGGGTGCATGGCCCAAGCAGGCTAGGCGCCCTGGTGCCTGGTGCCCAGGGTACCCAGGCCCAGGGCGCCTGGGCCAGGCACCTAGGTCTGCCCAGGCGTCCAGGTCTGGCCCGACGCCTTGTCTGTTTGGGTATAACTTGTGCATTTGGCGTCCGATTTGGACGCCGTTCGAACCTATGTTTACACCAGGACATTCACGTCTTACAGGTAACCTTTTCAATACGTTTATAATATTTAAATATTTCCTTAAACAATTTAAGATATATTTAACTCCTTTTGCATCACATGCAAAATAGTCCCATATCTAAGCTTAAAATATCATTTGCATCAAATGCAATATTCTCCCTAATGTTTCTACCTATTACTAGATGAAGGTCGCACTCTGTGTAAGACCCTACAGCCTGACACTACTACATGTGGGGCTCGAAGCCCAAGACGGAAGTGATCACGAGCAGCAGTTGACATCCCTGTTTTAGTATCATACTTATGTGGTTAACTCATCGACATGAGTATTGTCGGGACCATCCTGACTATGTCCGTGATGAATTCCACAGTTTTAGTCTCTTCATCTAAACTATGTAGTTTACAAGGTTGTAAAAAATGCTAGGCGCTAGGCGTTCGGATTGCTAGCACCTAGCGCCTACAGCGTTAATCGGGGATTAATCGGGGATTAATCGGCCTAGGCGGATTTGCATTTTTTAATTATTTTATTTATTTTTATATAAGATATTTATGTTTATATATAATATATATATATATTATTTAAAATACATCAAATATTTAATACATACTAAATCAAATTCAGTTTATCTACTTTAGAGTATTTGTGTGCAACAAAATAAAATTTAAAAGATACTCTTGTGCAATTAAGCCATTTACCAAAAACGCCCAGACACCGTCCAGGAACTGCCTAGGAACCGCCCAGGAACCGCCTAGGAACCGCCCAGAGTGCCCATACACCGCCCAGAACGCTTAGGCGGCCGATTAATCCCAAAACCGCCCAGATTGACCGCCCAAGCCATACTCGGAGCGTTTACTGGTCGCCTAGCGCCTAGGCGTCGCTTAGGCGGCCGCCCAGGCAAATTTTTAGAACACTGGTCGTTTAGTTCAAGCCTAGGGTACAGTCAAACTGTCAACCCCAATAACTCGAAGCCGGTTAGTCCCCATCGATCTTTAGTCAAATAATGTTGGACATCTTCCAATATACTCTGGCCAGAGTTTTCACTAAAGACCGAACTAACACAACGATACTAACTCCCATAGACCAGGGAGAGACGAATCCTCTCTTGGTCATTACTCTCCTCGCACGCTTCAATTGTCACCTAACCAAAGACCTTTCGACATGCCTTACCTCGAAGCTAGGTCAGGTGTCTGAGTGACACCGTTCATGTACAGGTTCGTACAATGACCTCAAGTCAAAAGACCAACTTGCCTATCATCACTAAGAGTTATCATTGAAATATTGGTTAATCGTAACCATATGATAACTCTTGTGGGTCGTTCATTGAACTTATTCTCTAATGAGTACATGTGTCTCGTCTTTGACTTCGCCAAGTTAAACGACCATGAGATCATCGTGACTACTATACGGTGACGACAAAGCCACAAAGGTCCATTCGATGTTTTGATATCCTTTTCTTGAAACATCTATGACCACGAGCTCTTTTAGACTTATGCTACTAACGGTCAAGCACTTCTTTATGATCGAGATACTCATCTCGATACATGTTTGACCTTGCATTAAGTCTCAGGACTTTACCTAAGTTAATTTCTAATGATAACTACATTATGATTTAACTTAGATAAATATATTACCAAACAGCTTACTGTTATTTCGAACAAGATGTTTGTTCAATTACACAGAGATAAATTGCCTCGAGGGTATACATCTCCCTACATCTCCCAGTTGCACTCAGGCCCATTTATCCCGGTATCTCATTCCGAATTTACACATAAGTCTTTCCAGACATCATGTGGTAGAGACTTCGTGAGTGGATCTGCTAAGCCGTATACTGTAGAGACTTAAGGGGTTTATATGTTCATATTAGACCAACCATTTGAATCTCATTAAATTAATTCCTTTTGTCTTTTGCAATCCATAATATTTAATTTCCCTGTATCTCATCCAGCTCATCGTACCTTACGACAATAATTTTAATAAGTTACTGGTCATTTTAGATGGTTCATATTTAAAAGTGACAGACTCTTTTGACCACTTTGTCAAAAATATGTTCCAGCCTCTTGATGCCTCGCATGTGTTTTATTCGCTCCTACTGACTTTGAAAACTCACTGGCCAATTGATATAAGTTCGTTTTCTAAATCATATTTAGATAATGGATTATAAATGATTGCACCAGCTTTCATGGTCATCATGAGTATTTACATCGAGTTCGGTCCGAGTAAATCTGTGCAAATATGTTGGCGAGACAGTTTCATCATAATCCGTTTATAGGAGTTAGGATGAAAACCGTTCTCAACCAAAATAATTGTACTTCACTTTTTTCTTCTGTCCCAATCTCCTAACTTGAAGATTTACTTGCAGACAATAAGAAACAATTTATTTGGGCACATAAACTAAAGTCTATACTTTATTCACGTGCACGGACCATTTCTGAATTCATCAAGTTATTAATCGGATTCACTACTCCGAATTTCATCCTGGAAGTTGACTAAGCCATCATCGACTATAATGTCTAACTTGACTCTTCGTCTTATGAGACTCGAGTAATTCTACAACTTCCTAACGATTGATTTAATGAATATCTTATTGATAAGGTCCTCATAGAACCTTATCAAAACATAGGCATTTTTATCTAGGACTTAACCCAGAGGGAGGATCGTAACTCAGAGTCAACTTGCCATGAATCGCACTATGTCTAACTAAATGTGTTTTATGCTCTCCAACACATCCAATATGTTAAGGGACTTGACCTGAGAGAAAATCACATTTTCTTTTAATTTCGCAAGATTTATACAGCTAAGTATTTGACTTTTCGATCTAATCGAATCATTTCAATTACTTCTGTCATTTTTTTCTCTATTTTATCAGAATTGTGTTTCATCAAGAACACGTGTCTCAATAGAATAAGAACAACTTATCCTGGATAACTTAGACTTGGGTCCGGGTACATCAGTATGTAAAAGACTGCGAGTTCAACAACTCGCTCTCCCACTGTCTTATAGAAGGAGTTTCGGCCATCATACCTTTGAGAATAAGATTCATAAGTGTCCATAGTCTTCATAATACAACAGTTCAGACCCCTCTTTATGCGACTTGTGAAGCTTAGTCTCTTTTATACGGCCTAGTCTATTTTCCATATAAGTTTATTACTATCTTGCATATTCATATAATAAAATTTAATATATTTTGTTATTCATATTACTCATTGCTTCAGAAGAAATGTGACGACATTCGCCAAAATGTGTTTTCCTTTTGTATAACAATTCTTCTAAAATCGTGACATCAAATATGTCACATATTCAGTTCCTCATACTTATGCCTTTACTAATGATAAATAAAACTATATTTCTTAATTGACTTTCCTTAGTGCCTTCTTCATTTTCTAAATCTCATTTAGATAATATATGACCCAACAAAAATAAGTAGCCATGCAAGAATCTCATATATCCAAACTCCTGAACTTTGCAACCTTGAGTGTAGCTCAACAAGTTGCTTGTCTCAAGATCCGATTGGGATACATAGTCTTGCACCGCTCATGCACTCATATTCGAGTTAAACGATTTGATCGAATTTTCGAACCTTAAGGATCGAACCTGCTTTCCATACAACCTTGAGTGTCGCTCAATAAATTGTATGGAGAAACTTGCTATTGAACATTAATATGTTCCAGTTGCCCCATATAGATTCGAGTGACATGTCGCGTGCATTTCTTTTGTTGGACTCAGAACTTAATGAAATCATATTCCTTAAGTCTATCCTTAAGAAGGTCATTTTGATGTCAATGAGAATATAATTTATATTATCAATTAGAATTAGATATTCCATTAACCAATCATTTGGACCAGTTAACTTATTCTCTTGAATATTCTGTTTTTGATACCCTAGTTTAGCATATGTTCAATATTAAATACAGATAATGACTTTTATTAATCTATATCCTCCCACTATTTTTGCGATCATTTTAAGCCAATCAATGAACGATTTAATTAAAATTAAATTAATGGGAAAGAGATCCAACCACCCTGAGTCTTACAACCTTGAGTGTATCTCAACAAATTGCTTGACTCTGCGATCGGTAGATGACTCTTCATCAATCATATCACATATGATTCTCTTATTGGTTTTTACCCCTAGTCACTTATGATCTTGAGTGTGCTCATCTAAATCATAATGACTAGCCTAGTCAGACCCTTATTTTTATGTCTAGCTTAACTTACGCCGGTGCTCGGTGTATTCACGACACGACAGTTTGGGTCAAGTCTAGACTACATCATTAGATTAACTTATGCTGGCGCTCAGTGTTTTCATGACACGACGGTTCGGGTTAAGTCAAGATTGCATCATATGAATTTAAGAAGTTGGTTTCTACAAAGTTGCTATGTCACAGCTTGAGTGGAGCTCAACAACTGGAACATGGGTCCTATAGTTGCCAACCCCTAAAACAAGGAGGGCTACGGCTAATCTTGAAAAAGATTATTAACGTATTAGACTTAGGTATAGTCCAGGGTGTAATATAATCATGATTCACGTCCTTGCGGTCCATCAGAACACGGTCAGAGAATTGACTAAGCCAGGATCACTTATCCCTTAGCCTAGCTAGAGTGATCCAACAAACTTAGCCAAGCACATTGACTGGATCATGGTCCATTGAATGAAACTTGTCATTTTTATATGCGATATGCGTGCCATAGACTAAAAAGAATTTTATTAACAACTAATTAATCCAATCAACTAGTTGAATCCTTAAAATTCAAAATTTTAGGATTTGTTAATAACTTTTATTAAGTCATTATCAACTATAAGGTTCACATGCTATCCTAATCGATATTAGGATTTTAATAAATCATTTACAACACTTTAAAGTGTAGTCTTTTAATGAGAATATTATAATAACGATTAAAATAATAATCGTCGTTAAAGGACTACCCTAATCACGAATTAGGTTTTAAAAGGTTGTAATGATTATTAAAACATAACATGCCATTTAAAATTTATCTTATAAATTTCAAATAGGTTTTAATGGCCTACGTAAAAGGTTTCAACAATTATCACATATTGAAGCATGGCCATTAAAACATAATCTGACTTTATCAACTGTAAAATTAGCATGCAATTATTAACCTAAATATCGCATAAAAGATTTATAACTGTTTGACAATCATCACATAATTATTAAACATGCATCAACACATTAAAAAATTTATCCTATAAATAATTAATGTGCCACAAAATTTAACACTTAAATTTAAAAGCATGATTTTAAAACTTAAAACAGTTTCATAAAAATTATCATATAATTTTCATTACATAAACTATATTTTAAAATCATCATAAAATTTCCATGTTTCAAAAATAATTTTATAGCATAAAATAATTTTTTAAAAAACATCTCAAATGAAAACGTTTTCATTTTTAACAATATCGTATAAAGTTTAAAAAAAATTAGCATGCCTTTAAAAGGCATTAGTTTTAAAAACGTCGCAATCCTAGATCATCATGCAAACTAAGCTCTGATACCAATGTTAGGTTTTGATGGATCTTTAGAGCACAAATCTTTATGCCTGTCCTAAGTATGACGAACAATAGAGGCAAAAGAAAGCACGTCGAAAGAAAATCGTTAAACTTTTTAACGAATCCCTAAGGAAAATCAAGACCTTAACCAAGATCTATGCCAACATGAGGTGGATCTGACCACCCCAAGAAGGATCTATGCTACTGCGACATAATTAAAATAAAGCTTCTAAATTACATACCGGGAAGCCTGCCTTAGTACAGGCAATGTGTACCGCACCGTCTTCCGAGCCGCTCCCCGTCCTGCGCCGAATCGCTCCTAGAACCACTTCACGTCCCGAGGCAAGCAATCCCCTTGTCAACGAGCTAACCATGCGCCGAAGAAAATTTCACCTGAGTGTGAATCTTCGCCAATCCGAACCCCTTCGTGGCTTTGCTAGAGCCTTTCAGGAACAAGGCAGAAATTTAGGGAGAAGAGAATATTATTTTAAGCTTAGATCCGATCATGCTCCAACATTTTTGGGAGCTGCTCAGATCTATAGCTTGGGACGAGTTTAGAGGAAGAAGAGAGACCCCTATTTATATAGGCGGCTGACACGACCTCTTTACTCCACTTCCGATGTGGGACTAATTATTTGGAGTTAATAATTCAAATTAGTTTGCCTTTCATAAAAGCTAAACTCCTATGAATTTTAACTCACTCACCGTTAAGCTTCACATTTCATACAAGCTATCAAATCGAAGAGAATTGAACAGTGAATGCGTAGGGAAAAACGGCACATCAATCCGAGTCTGTTTGACCCTGCAATTGATCGTCCAAAGATCAGCCCAAAGCTATTTTTCGTCCAAAAACAGCCGTAAAAAATAGCACGATGTCGTAGGGTTTCTGCACCCAAAACTGGGGCCACTGTGTGGGCCCCACTACACCAGAAAGGTCAACATAGTCGCTGCCAGGCCTGGGCCTGGCGACCAGGGTGCCCAGGCCGAGGGCGCCCAGGCACTGTGCGCCTGGGCCAGGCGCCCAGGTCTGGCCAAGCGTCTAGGTCAGGCACGATGCCTGGTTTGTTTGGGCATAACTTGTGCATTTGGCATCCGATTTGGACGCTGTTAGAACCTGTGTTTGCACCGAGACATTCCCATCTTACGGGTAACCTTTTCAATGCATTTATTACATTTAGATATTGTCTTAAACAATTTACGACATATTTAACTCCTTTTGCATCACATGCAAAATAGTCCACTATCTAAGCTTAAAATGTCATTTGCATCAAATGCAATATTCTTCCTAATGTTTCTACCTATTACTAGACGAAGGTCGCACTTTGTGTGAGATCCTACAGCCTGACCCTACTACATGTGGGGCTCGAAGCCCTAGACGGCAGAGACCACGAGCAGCAGTTGCTGTCCCTGTTTCAGTATCATACTTATGTGGTTAACTCATCGACATGAGTATTTTTGGGACCACCCTGGCCGTGTCCATAGTAAATTCCACAGTTTCAGTCTCTTCGTCTATACTATTTCATTTAGTTCAAGCCTAGGGTACGGTCAAACTGTCAACTCCAATAACTCGAAACCGGTTAGTCTCCCTCGATCTTTAGTCAAATAATGTTGGACATCTTCCAACATACTCTGGCCAGAGTTTCTACTCGAGACCAAACTAACACAATGACACTAACTCCCATAGACCAGGGAGAGACGAATCCTCTCTTGGTCATTACTCTCCTCGCACGCTTCAAATGTCACCCAACCAAAGACCTTTCGACAGGCCTCGCTTCGAAGCTTGGTCAGGGGTCTTAGTGACACCGTTCACGTACAGATTCGTACAATGAATTCAAGTCAAAAGAATAACTTGCCTATCATCACTAAGAGTTATCATTGACAGATTGGTCAATCATAACCATATGACAACTCTTGTGGGTCGTTCAGTGAACTCATTCTCCAATGAGCACCTGTGTCTCATCTTCGACTTCGCCAAGTCAAACGATCATGAGATCATCGTCACTGCTATACGGTGAAAGATTAAGACACAATGGTCTATCCGATGTTTTGTTATACGGTGAAGACGAACCCTTTACACTTATGCTACTAACAGTCAAGCACTTCTCTATGATCGAGATACTCATCTCGATTCATGTTTGACCTTGCATTAAGTCTCGGGACTTTAACTAAGTTAATCTCTAATGATAACTACATTATGATTTAACTTAGATAGATATATTACCAAACAGCTTACTGTTATTTCGAACAAGATGTTTGTACAATTACACAGAGATAAATTACCTCGAGGGCATACATCTTCCTACAAATATTTCTCTTTTGACCCTCCTACACACCCATGCGTACACACACTACATCCACACACACACACACATATATACATACTTCATTCATAGATACATCTATATTATAAAGCAGGGATGTTATCATGGGTTTTTGGATAAGAGTTTTTGGATAAGAGTTGATAAATTGGGTATAAATGAGGGATGTTGTTAAGAGAAATTGGATAAGATAAGAGAAATTGGATAAGATAAGAGAAATTGGATACGTGAAGAGAAATTGAGTTTGAAATTTTAAGTTTGAAACCAAAATTTTAGGGGGGAAATAAATTTGGGGGGGGGGGGAGAAAACAACTCAGCGTAAAAAAAACCCATCAATGCTATTTTGGCTTCTCTCTCTGTTGCTTCTCTCTTCAGTGATAGCTCCTCTCTTCACGGGATCTAAAACCCCCCAGCCCTAGCAGCACGATCGTGCGCCTCCCCCTTTGTGAGCTTCTCTCTTCACGGGATCTCCCCCAAGCCCTAGCAGCATGATATTGCACCTCCCCCTTCGCGCTCGAGAAAACCCCAAAGCCCAACATCCTAGCAGCTCGAAGAAAGGCATCATTTTTGGTAAAATTTTTTGATTATTTGTACATATTTGGTAGTACCCCAAAGCCCAACATCCCACGATCGTGCGCCTCCCCCTTTCCTTCATGCTCGTGATCGCTCAGGTTTCTGATAGTTGAATGTTGAATGTGTTTGGTATCTGATTTGGTAGTTGAATGTGTTTGGTATCTGATGAAAGCTAAGAGCTTCCTCTTAATTTAATTCCCTATCAAAGAAGATTAGTGGTTGAAACAAATTTGTGAAACGGTATTTTCAAGCTGACAATTTTATTTTCTTATTGATATGAACAACATGATTTGATTTTCGATGGATTTTAAAGCATTACTGTTGATATTTTAACATACCATGTCTATTTGGTATATAGAACTTAATATCTTTGACTTGAAATATTAATCATCGGGGTATAAGATTTAAGGGATGTATTTGAAGAATATCTGCCGTTTTACTATAATAATATGATATATTTAATGTCCATTTAAACATATTCTACAGTTGAACCCTGGCATGCATAAAAAACATGCAGCATCTCACATTTTGATGTCCGAGTTCATTTTTGAGTTACATAAAAAACGTGCAGCAACAACATCATCAAAATGGACAGCAACATAACCTTCAATGTCCGAGTTCATTTTTGATGCCTAGGACAATGGCAGTAGCTCACATTTTGGTAACTGTGTTCTAAATACAAATCTGATTTCAAATTGATTGGATATTTTGGATGTTTGGTTACAACTAGCAATATGCTTCTGCCAAGAAGAAGGCCAAGCCTAGCAGACTCTGATACGATCATCTTTTATTTTTGTTTCATGTTTCTTTTTGTTCATATATATGGATGGAAAAATTTTCATGTTTGTGGTTATATTAATTGTGGTTATATTAATTGTGAGTGATGCTCCTAGCTGATTCTTTTTTTATCTAATTTGGAATTATTTTGTTGTTCCTCTGTTCTAATTTGTACATATTTTTGTAATGTCTGAGGCTTCACATCTCTCCCTTGAAATTCAGTTCCTACATAATTTTGTACATATTTTTTGGCTGAGACATCATAACTTTTTGTCTAAATTCACAAAAAAGTTTGTCTACTTTCCTCATTGTTCAGAACTGTGTTCACAACATGCATTTTTCGCAAAATTTTTCCATGAAATGTGTTCACAAAATTTTTTTGTGTACATTCAGACCTTTCATGTGTGTGCGCATCTAAATTTAGACCTTCCATGTGTTCAAAATTCTGAATTAGTGTAGTAGTGTTCACAAATTTTTCATGTGTTCAGAATTTTGTCTATATTATGCCTGGGTCATCTTAACTTTTTTTTCATGTGTTCATAACTTTTTTCCCCATGTCGAAATTTTTCAGAGTGCTTAACCTTTTTCAGGGTTCATAATTTTCAATGTTCATAACTTTCAGGGTTCATAACTTTCAGGGTTCATAACTTTCAGAACTTCTATTCCCACTGCAAATGATAATAGTTTTGAACTTTCCAAACTTCCCCCTGCAAATGCTACTTCTTTCCCCGGCCAATTGTGTTATATTAGAGTTATATAGTTTAATTCTCCCTTGCAAATTTTATAGTAGTGTAATATACGTTCTGATTTTTCCCCCAAAATTTTTTTCCCCCGGCACATGCTATAATTTCCCACTGCAAATGTTATAGCAGTGTTAATTTCCCCCCCAGCAACCTATTAGTGTTAAATTTTCCCCCAAGCAACCTGTCTCTCTAGACTGCTACACTGAATCTGTGTACACTTCTACACTCATTTAAGATAGGTTATGGTTAACATTAATTCTGTGTTCATAACAAAAATTTGGTTTAACCTACATAACAACATTTCTATGTTCAGAACAATTGGTTGTTAAGTATTAGGGTGTTTTCATATAACATTTATTGGTCAACCTGCATATTAACATGGATTTCAGTTGTTAACTATTGGATTTTAACTATTGGTTGTTCAACATGCATAATAACATTGATTCTATGTTTGTATAACATTTATATGTAATATGATGCTGACAAAAAGCTTTAGAGTGTTTTGTTAACTATTAGTTACAAAATTTCAGAATTTCATGTTTTAGGGTGTTTAATTAAATATTTGTTACAAATGTCAGGTCTGTTAATAGTTTAATCATTTTATAGGTTACAAAAGGTTCATTTTTCAGGACGTTCAGGACGTTCAGGCCTTTCATTTTACTGGTTACAAAAAGCTTTGTTTACTTTCAGAACTTCCATTTTGTAGTTTACAAAAGCTTCCATTTCTCGCTTAAAACCCCACCATTCACTCTCAAAACCCCTACAAATATTATTGTCTGTTTTGGTTCCAGAATTTAATGTCTAAATATTATCTCTCTTTGCAGGTCATTCTCTCTCAAAATTAGCTATGTTTGCCAGGTATACAGCTGTGGGTTCATGGTTTAGGTGAGCACATGTGGGTTCAATGTTCATTTCTGTCATATGTTTTACTTACAAAAATTGTTATAAATGTTATATTAAAGCATTGTGCTGCCAAAAATTTCATAAATGTTATATTAATGCATTGGTACACACTTTCATAAATTTCATGTTTTGTAAGGTGGTTTGTTATGCAGATAAAATTTCAACTTTGAAGGGAAAAGTGAAAATGGCTGAAGCGGAGAAATGTTTTGCTAAGAATAGAAAATTTCATGTTTTGTTATGAAGAGAAATTTCAATGAAGAGAAAAATTTTAACCTATATATCTACCTAAATTTTAAAATACACACCAGATTCTCATCCCTGGGTAAAAATCTCAACATTTTAATTTTCTCTCTTACAGTCAAAACAGCCACCAATTTTTCTTCTCTCTCAAATCCCAAGCTCTGTTCTATCTCAAATCCAACGCCATGTTAATCACTCAAAGCCCACGCTTTGTTCATCTCTCAAGCTTGATTAATCATGGAGGAATCTCGGTTAATCTTTCAAAAGGTCAAGCTTGGTCAATCTATCAAAAAGGCGAGCACCTTATTCTCGCGAAAAGCTTGATTTTTGGTTTAGGAGTTTTTGTAACTGGTAGAGTTTTTATTTTCCCTGCCAGTTTCTATTGGGTTAAGAGTTTTTGTACACATTAATCTCAAGGAGGTGGCTCAACGAGGTAAGCACATCTGTTTATATGGCCAAAATTCTATGATATATATTTATAGTTCTATAAATTCTGTTCTATAAATTTATATATATACATGTGTAATTTCTATTCTATTACAAGATTTTTGTCATGTTATATATATTTTGATACTTATAAAATAAAATTTTGTTTTATAAATGTCAGTCTTAAAATGCAAGTAGGTTGGGACCATGGTATTATCAGCATTGGTTTTGTAAATTTTCTTCTTCAGAAGATGAGCACATAAATATGTATTAATGACCAAAATTCCTTATAAATTTGTTCTATGAATTCTGTTTTGTAAATTTCAGGCTTGAAGTGCATGTAAAGCACATATTTTGCATTATATAAATTATATGCTATAAATTTCTATATATTTACATGTATAAATTCTGTCCATGTTATATATATTTACCATTTGTAGCCTCCTAAAGCCGAACGCTTCTTTTTGGTTGATGTTTTGTTTCAATGAAAAGTTCTCATAAGTGTTTGATGTTTTGTTTCAATGAAAAAATCTCACAATTTACTTATACAGGATCATCACATATTCAATCAGCAGTACCATGAGTATCTTGATTATCCTCAAGCTAAAGATGGACCCATTTTCTTGAAGATTTGTGGTAAGTCTTTCTGTCCTGGCATTGTCATTCCCCTTTGTTCAGATCTTTCCCCTTTTTTGATGATCAATTGTCATTCTCTAATGATAAAGTTGGATTCTTTGGTACCATTTTCACTCTATCTTAAAGACCAAAACTAGATCTCCAATGGACATCACGTGTTAACCTCTTAGATTGTTTATTGATTTGTCTCTTTTATTTGCCAAGATGGTAGTTTTAATTAATCTTTTGTGATCATTCATCTGGAGGAAAGTTTTTGTCATATTGATTCAAAAATTAGCTGCAATATTTGTTGTGGAATGTTGCAAGCTTGGCATTATTAATTGTTGCTAGATTGGTTTCAGCTTGATGTTTTTGATTGACCATTGATTTGTTATTAGGTATGATTTGGCGATCCTAGCAAATGGGAAGACAAAAGCTTGCTTCTAGATTATTAAATCCTTTCCTTGCCCATATGAAGACTGCCCAGGATCAGATTGCAAAGGGACGATATTCTATTACTATTGAACTTGAGTATGCAACTGATGCATTTTGGTTTACTAAACACCGATACTTTGTTTTACTAAACAACGATTTAGTAAACAATTATACATTTTTGTCATCATGGTACATTTTTGATGTTATTGGATATTTCTTTTACTAAACAACAATACTTTATGAGTGATTTTTGAGGTCTGTTCATGTCGTAGAAATCTGTCATTTTTTGCTGTTGGCAAGCTATGTAAAGAAACCCTCTTCTGTTCAGGAAAACAACAAGTAAAACAAATCATGATATGCAAATTACAGAAAAAAGCAACCTTCTTTTGTCTTGGTTGTTCATGGACATGGTAGTTTGCATGAAGTTACAGAAAATGCCTGAACTGCAAATTTTCAGTCCTTACTTAAGGTTCATGTGAATTAGCTTAATCATCATCACGATTTAATTGATTAGAAACTTCTGTTATTTATCTGATATTTTGTTCTAATTATAGAGATTTGCTTAATAGCTCCAAATTCTGGAGATTTCCAAATGATTTTTTTTGAATTATTGAGAGAGTCAAGTTATTGTTTTTTTCACCTGATCAATATTTAAACTCATGTTGAGTTTTGCATATAATTTCTTTGGTAGATATATTATTCAGTGTATTTTGTGTTATATAATTTTTTTTGATGCATATGTATTTATGTCAGATGTTGGACATGGAACCATTGAAATCCGTTCATGGAAATGTTTTGCAATTTGTTTGTGACACCTATACTACATTTATGAATGAATATTGATTTTTTAGTTCATGGAAACTTAAATTCAGTTTTTTGTCTGCATTGTGCAGTGTTCAGGAAATGTTTTTTGAATTTTTTTTTGAATTTGAATGTGAACGTCATGATGACAGTAACCTGAAATATTTATGGAAATTGGAAATTTTGTGGAAATTTTGTGGAAATTCAGTTTTGTGGTAATATAGAATGGATGCTTCATCTCTTCCTATGATAATAAATTTTCCCTCTGTAGTGGAGGCTGCAAGGGATTCTCTTTTTGGTAAGCAACAACCACTCAAGGTTCATCAATGATTTTTAGACTTATAGACATGGATATCTAGACTTGCTTCTTATGCCTCATTTACTGTTAAAGATTATTACATTATTATTCCATCATTTTGAGATGTAGTTAATGAGGGTTATGAGAGTTCCATGTCATGCTGTAGTTAATGAGCTGGAAAAGTCCCACTCCATCAGGCTGCCCAATCACTCAGCAGAATGAGGAAGAAACGCTTTGGGTGTAACAACGCAAATGCTTTGGGACTCATCGTTCTCTACATTTCCATGGGCTGTATGTGGAGGGCGTCGCGGCCTACGCTAGATTCGGCGGATCACGTGTCTTCTCCTCCTTGGCAGCGCACGGCCTGATCTCTAAGTTCTTGATGTTTATTGGTTAGTTTATTCGTTTAGGCGCATGGTCTGATCTCATACCATATCTGAACGTCTCCCTCTTGGTTCTTGATGTTTTTTGATTTGTTGATTCTTTTAGGCATGAGATCTAAACTAAATCTGAACATTGCCATCTCGGCTCTAGAAGTTTTTTGCTCTGGTCAGATTTAGATTTCTTGTTGTTTCTTGATTTCTTGATTCTTGATATTGATTCTTAATTCTTGATTTTTTTGCTCTACAGCTTCCTGATGTTTTTTGCTCTACAGAGTAGTTTAGATCTGTTGATTATGGGAATGGGATGAAACATGCATGTCAATGTAGAAATTTTTAATTTTGTATATTATTATATATTTTCAAATTTTATGTGCAGGCAACAGTGGGGCTTGCAATGTTACAAAACCTAGAGCTTGGGACCCAATTGAGCACATCAAGTGGACTAAGGTTGGTGATTCTAATTTTGCAATTTATGTGAAGTTGTATAAACCTTAAGAAATGGTGCCGAAGGTGGACGGTGGTGCCAATGAAATGGTGCTGGGGGACTAGCCGGAGAGATATGTGGCAAAGATGATGCTCCACCTGGATCCGGCAGATATCTGCATGCACGCGAGGCTGAACTGGGTGTTCTAGGTGGCTTTAAGAAATTTCTTTTTGGGTTTTTTATTGGTTATTGGTGGGGGGTTCATCTTGGGTCCCCTATTCTTGGAGCTCGACATCCCACCCCAGGTTTGTTCCACCCCATAGTTTCCTGAAATGTGACCGGATATGCCCAACATTTGTTGTTTATGGCATGAGCTTTCTACATATGTTCATAGCTTCAGTAGGCAATATCAGACTTATACCAACTCAAAACTATACCGGCAGGTCTCAAGCGCCAATGCTACCTTTGCAATGACATTCTCAGCATCCATGTCCGTCGTGGAATACTATCTCCGAAAGCGCTTCCCTGTCCCCTATGGTATATGTTCAGCTTCAAAGTTTCTTACCATAATCAATTCAAGCATTTTTTTTCAATGTATGCATTTGTGATTGCACACTTTCTCATGTTATCGATGTGGCAGCTCTCTACTTCACTCTGGTGGCAACAATGGCTTCCTTCATAGGGCAACACACAATGAGGAAGCTGATTAACATACTGGGGATGGCATCCCTAATCATATTCATCCTGGCATTCACCATCTTTGTCAGTGCAATATCGCTAGGTGAGGATTCAACTACTACTACTAATGAATATATGGATTGTGATTTGAGACGGTAACGAACCCTGCTCCTAATGATTGTGGTAGGTGGAGTTGGCAACTCGAACATGATACACAAGATCCAGCATCTTGAACATGATAAAGTTTAGATCATTTTGATTTTGTGCACTGGGCATGTGAGCTTTTCAAGTAATGCCAAGTTGAATTGCATTCTTCAATTCTGTAATCTTTTTGGAAAAAATTGAACTCAATTATTTACCATTTATCATAGAATTTAATTTTGTTGGTTACTTTTGTAGGTGAATAAGCCACAAAACTCATCACCAGAACCATGGGCATTTAGAGAATGATGAGTCCTGGCACACAGTAAGTAATTTGTTTTAAGTCTTTGATTTGAATTAAAGATTGGCGTGACGTTGATGCTTAATGATCTGAAGGCTATGCTCTTGATGCCCAATCAGTTGGAGCACCTTTGTTGAAACTTGGTTCATGTTTTCCTATCTGTTATGCTCCATCGTGAAAATGATGAATTATGGTAGTCGATGAGTTAGTATATTATGTGGTGTGTATCAAACTGCATTGAGTATAATTTCATTGTAAGGGTACATGTTCATTATGCAGGCAAGTAGTTTTGGAGTGTAGTGAAACTGGTAGAGCAATATTAGGTTTTTGAAATGCACACTGAATATTTGTGTAGCTTATCCGAAAGTAAAAAAGTTTGATGCAGAATGTGGGAGTTAATAATGTGGCGTGCACAAGAAACATTCATCGAAACTGTAGGATATATGGTTCACTTAGATTGTTAACTATATGGTATATGCATTCATATTATGCTTAGAGAAATATCAAATGGAAGCCTAAATTCAGTGCCCATATAATCACATGCCAATATCAAATACATCAAATGGAAATAAAGAATGTAGGTCTACTTATAATTTTGACTCTATTTAATTTTCCACAAGAACATTGATACATGTTGATAAGATTACATGTGATGCTTAGTGGAGATTGTTTTGTATTTTATACTTAAATTGTAAACTTTGTTTAGATGAATAGCTGAGTTAAAATTCATGCATCTTTCTAACTTTCTTTGTACTAGGAGATATTAACTCATGCTGATCCAACAAACTGCTAATCACGGTTTCACAAAACGCGGGGTGGTCATCTGTCTAACTTTCTTTGTTCTAACTTTGTTTGTTTTCTTTATTAGGAAGTAAAGGAAAATCTTGATATTAACCAGAATTCGGAAGGAAGAAATCATGAACAACATTACTATGGCCCATCTTGAATTGAGTTGACCAAAAACCCTTTGGTTTTGCATCCATTGTATCTGTAAATCACATTCTTAGTCAGATCACTAACGTGATGGTTTGAATTAAAGAGGAGATATTTAAACTTTCAATTTGCCCTCTTGAAGCTGGTTCTAAGAATAAGAAAGAAATTGGTGGAAGAAGTGTCTAAGACCGTGTTTTGGTATTAAAATGCTCTCACTTATGCATAAAACTTTTCTTTTTCCTCTTCCTTATAACCAAAAATATTGCACTCCTTTTGTAAAGTTCTAACAGATGTTTTGACGGAATTATGGTCTTAGAGAATAGAAGAGATATAGAGTATGAGTCATAATTTTGTTATCTAATTTCTCTATGTATGCTAAGAATTGGGACTTAATTTTACATATACAATAAGAGATCAGATGTATAATTATATAACTACTCCATCTTGCTATGGTAGATAACGAACTGAGGCAACTTTGTGATATTTTCAAAGTTCTTTGCTTAAGTAATGTAGGTATTCCATCAGTGTGATGTTGGACCATCCATCTATGTTATATGTTTATGTTAGCATGGAGTTTCTCATAAGCTCGGTATTAGACAAAATAAAATTTATTTACTGAATAGCAGCCCTATTCATGTCATAGTGGAAGATATCATATGAATCTTTATTTTTCTCATCATCCTTGACATTCATTTGTTTATTGTCAAAATTGGTCATGTGTGAGAATTGGAATATGATGGAAGAAGACAATAGGTGAAAAGTAGAGATAATATATACTTCATATTTTGGACAATTTTTAAATGTAAGCTGGTTTGTTTATTATGTGCATGTCCAAAAGAACTTAATGGATTGCCTTATTGCATTTGATTCTTTTTACCATTATACAGAATGAAGAGATCGACGGATGGTGGCATAACTTGGTCAGAGCCATAGCAGCTTCCTGCTAGAATTCTTGGGCCAATCAAGAACAAGGTATGCGAGATTGAGAATTCGATGAATGAGACAGTTTCAACTGATAATGATATTATGCTTTGTGATGTAGGCTTTGTGATATTTTCCATAGCAAATCCATCATCTCCGGTTGGCTCCTACAACAGCAGGGCAAAAAAATTTTGAAGCATGAACTCCATCATTTTGAAGCCAACAGCAGGGCAGTCATGGCATCATTTTGGATCAATGTGATAGATTTTCAAAGTCTGCCACTGGGTGCTTTGAGCCTGATCACATCGTAGTGAAGATGACATTTTGGTTTGATGTGTACAAAGTAAGTTTTGTTTCAATTTTTTACACCTAAAAACTTTTATTATACCATCTGTAGGGATGTCTAGGTCTAAATTTTGCATTGCATTGATTTTCTTTCATAACTAATTAGTATATCTCAAATCGTGATTGAGCAAGTCTGGTGATTTATATGCAGAACATCGATAAAATACAGCAAGTCAACTCTCATGTGCTTATAATACATGTAAGTATATATTTGATCTGTGTATGGTTATTTTGGCATGCAAATAAGCATAACACATATTTAGATTCTATGCCTTTTTTCCCTTTTATGCTTCTGGAAATGTTAATTTGGCTGTTTGATACCACATCTGCAATGATCTGGGCTGAAGTCTAGCACTCACTATGTTGATAGTCTGTGCTTTTATAAGCAAGCCATATATTCAAGTGGAAGAAACCAAAAAAGACAGAGCATGCCATATATACTATATGATGTTCATTGCCTGGTCTTATAAATATGATTGTGTTTATCAAGCTTACCATGATTAAGACCCCTCTAATCTATAAAAGGATATAGGAAATATAATTCTGTTTATCAAGCTTACTATGATTAAGATCCATCTAATCTATAAAAAGATATATGACGATATGCACTAAACCAGACTGGTACTAAACCAGATAGATTAGATAGATTATATACTGAAGATTATAATAACAGTTTTGGTTATTTTGATAAGGAATGGGAGCCAGTTCTTTGTGGATGGTGAGCCATTCTATGTGAATGGGTGGAACTCATGGTGGCTCATGGATCAGGCTGTGGATGAGTTCAGCAGGCCAAGGGTGAGGGCAATGTTCCAGTCTGCTGCAAAGATGGTTCTCACTGTCTACAGGACTTGGGCTTTCAATGATGGGGCATACAATGCCCTCCAGGTCTCCCTTGGCCAGTTTGATGAGAGGGTCTTTCAGGTTTTTTCAGCTTTAAATCCCCTTTGCTTTGATTGTGTCCTGCATCATTGTGTTTTTGTTTCTTTTATTGGTGTTATTAGTTATCAGATCTATTAGATATAGATCATTGATGTTAACTACATATATATCAATATGAGTAAACATGCGATGCATGGTTGATTTTAAGGATTTTTGTCCGTTTGCATATTCATTCTGCTTATACAACAATGAAATCTGAGTACTTTAACCTAAAATACCATGAACTTATTTGGCTCATCTCTAAACTACTACAAACTTCCAAAAAATTTCAAAGATGCAGAAAACTTTTACCAAAATTCTATTACAACTACCATCCATCGATTCACGGTTAGACCCTTTGCCACTTGCATGTCATAACATTTTTTGGATGAAAGTGTCCTTTTCTTTAATTTAAAGATAATTTTTAATTTAGAGATAATTGAGGGAAGTTTTTGATGAAAGTGTCCAAAAGTTTTTTAATTTATAATAATATATGAGAAAAAAGCTTCCTTACAGAAGCTAAATGTATCTGAACCTAGAAATTTTGCATAAGATGAGTGGTGATCTATTGTAAATGGCAGAATATATTTGTATTGTTTAATAATGACTAATGTTCAATAAACTCTTATGGCTATTCCTATATATTAATAACTTTTGTAAATTTATATGGTTTTAATCTTATTGTCCTACCCATGTTTAAATCCCACTGTTCACATATATAAGTGCTAGATGATAGGTTATCCTGGCTGTCTTCTTAAACAAAGTTGAATACCGGCTTTACAGGTAACACACAGATCATTTACAAACAGTTATTGACTCAACTTTGATTGTGATTTTGTTGAGTGGCTGATTCTGATTTTATGGATCCACATGTAACCCAGAACTAGCATGCTTCTTGGTTATGGTCACATGATTACTTATGGATCTATTGTCAGAATGGACCTATTTGCAGTTTTGCACAGGTCATATAAGTTTCATATAAGTTTCATATCGATCCATACATAATGTTAAACTATTACTGAAGATTATGATCCTTACGTATGGAAAGTTTCATATTCCCATTTATACTCGATTGGATATGCTATAAACTCCTTAGACTCCATCACATATCGAAACTTGATTCATTTAAATTCCGATGTTTATTTTATTTAGCTGTGATAATAAATATTTCAGCATATTGTAAATCTATTACATGTCTCTAGACTAGCAAGATATTTTTCTTCAAAGAACATGAAACTTATATGTGTATTCATAACAAATAGTATGAACATGCTAATCTAGCATATCATCCATTTGAAGATATAATTTAGTGATAGTGCATTTGTTGATTAACCTGGACATGTAGCCGTTATATATGTAAATCCCCTTCTCTATTTGATACTTTTGTCCTACCATATGTTTTGCCTTACATGTGTTGATGCTCTGCAATTGCCAGTTTCGAAGCTGAATCTTATAGTGGAGGAGCAAACTTCACATGCAAAGGAAGTTTCAGAGAAAATGATTCATTTGCAACAAGGCTCTTTCAAGGAGAAGTTCCTTTTGAAGATGGTCGACCTGTGTCTTTCACTTATTCTGTAAGCAGCCATGCATTTTCACCAAAAACCATCTTCAATTTGATGCCAATTTTATATTTGACAAATATGAAATGTTGAAAATTTCCTTGAATTCTCAACAATATTTGGGTTGAAAATTTTCATTATTTGACTGAAAAATTATTCTTCTCTGTTTCAGTCTTACCAAATCTTCAATTAGTAACACTCCCTGATATTCTTCTCCGTATCTGGCTGATACCATCTCGACTAAGCTCAAACGCTCTCGTGTATGCATCAGGGGAACCAAGAGATTTGAGTCTGGACCTTGAAATGCCAAGCTCCTCAACCATATAGTTTTCAGCAAAAGAACCTACTTGAAACTTAATATGATCATCACTATTTATCAAACTGCCAATTCCTTTTATGGAATTGACAGGAGATTAAAGTTGTTGCACTCTGAAAATTAAAGTCAAACTTGACGTATAACTAGATTGAATAAATAAAACCACAAAGAGCCATAGTTTCTTCACTACATGTCCCAAAGTGCTCATTGTATTCTCTACGGATAAGAAAAGAAAAACATGTTCAGTCTGCATAAACTCTCAGTTACCCCCCTTTTGATACAATTTTCCTATAAATACTTTTTTACATTAATTGAATCTTTATGTTTTTTCCTATTAATTACAGGAGAAAGCTCTATTTATGTCAAAGGCGAAAAAGTTGAAAGCCAAATATAAGAAGAAGATGACTGCTTACAACAAAGCAAGAAGATATACATACATGAGAAGTCACCCTCTCTAAAATTCCTCACAAATGAATCATTATTGTGGTAGTTCCTTTGTTAATTAAATATTTTGGGTAATGATGATGATCCTTTGTTAATTAAATAGCAAAATTGTGATTCATATAGCCCTTCATTAATTAAATATTTTGGGTAATGATGATGCTTCATTTGTTACTTAAATATCAAAATTGCGATTCATATAGCCCTTCAGCCTTTCACGGTGAGAAGCTCTTATCATCTTTATCATTTGTCTTTCATTTTATTTATTGTACACTTTTATTGATACTTAAATCTTTTCTGAAATAGGCTGCATTGGTGAATTTCATAGAGAACATCGTATCGATGATGAAAGTTAAAGAGCCATATGAATCACAATGGAGTCCCCTCAGTTGTCCTTGAAGTCACATTTCTATGTAACGACGAGGAGCTTGGGAAGCTTCATGCTTTTGGATGTAATTAGTAGTTTTGGTGATGATGTCATGATTTAATGGGAAAAGGTTGGGTAAATTATTTTTGGGAGTTCAAATTTCTTGACTAATTTGATGATTTTTGTTTAATCAAGACTTTCTCTTGATTTACAGTCACATTTCTATGTAACGGCTAGATTGATGAAATTTAATCATTTCTGTATGAGATTGTATAATCAAGACAGTCTGTTCAGGGGAGAAATTATCCTTTGGGTTGAAATTTTAAAAAAAATTATGTATGTAATTAGTAAATATTCTTTGGTGTGATCTACTCAAGAAATTTGGGGGAAGATATCACTGACCAGGTTGGGTAAAATGATTTTGGGAGTTCAAATTTCTTGAGTAAATTGTTTATTTTTTGTTTCAATTTGTTTCTGATGGGATTTTGAAATTATTTTGTGATGTTGTGGAGACTGATCCTACCTTGATTGAAATGGGTTGATATCAATTTTTTTCGTTTAAGTTAAAAATTTTACCAATAAGTTATAACTGTCACCTTCTCTTTGTACTCTTTAAACATCTCGAAAGAGGAATCTCACCCATAATTTTCCAGAAACATTGCATCTCTAAAGTTTTGGCGGGGAACCGAATTTGGGGGGTTTGGCAGTAAATTATCTTGATATTCTTGATTTTTAGTAAATTATCTTGCAATGTGATTATTTCATCGCCTTTTGTTTTTTAGTCTATTTTGAAGGAGGTGAAAAACTAAACTCATGGCAATATATTATGTGCTATTGTAAAAATTATTAGTTGAGTGCCACAAAGAGAAATTTAAAAACCTCAATACAATTCCACAGCTCTTAAGTGACAACTAATAGTAAACCTACATTTTTAGAGGATTATACGTACATAGAAAATCAAGTACACATAAGACAAGCTGAAAAGATTTAAGCTGAGATCATTAAGTTCAAAGACTGAAAATATTTCATAATAAAAAGAAAAGTAATTTCGATAAAATGTGTGATGAATTCTGAAATAAAACATCTTCTATTTTTTGTCAGTGCAACTGAAGTGTGACGAGAAGCCTACAAATCCAGGCCAAATGTCATGGTGGTTAAATTAAGCTGCAAATAGTATAGAGTACAGATAGTGTTCTTCAAGTCCATATGTAGAGTTAGGTTACACAATTAATTATTATCATCATCATAGAAAATTTGTCTAAACAATCGAGGGGAATCGGAACTAAATTTGATAAAATTTTTGGGGAGACCTAAATATTGGGGGGCTAAAATTTTTGTGTAAAACTAAATTAACAATAAGGGGAACAAAATTCTATTGGGGAAACTAAATTTTGAGGTGAACTAAAAATTTTAATTATTTTAGGGGAACTAAATTCTTTGAGGATAAGTGGAACAATCCCTTCCCACACACCCACCCACACTTTTTATTCTCCCCCCCTTTCCGACCATTTTTTTCAGTCCTATGAAGCTTTTGAATCTTATCTTACTAGGACAAAGCTTTGTCCTACGTGGCACGTTTGTCCTAGGTGACAATGACAATTATGGGGGGACTTAAATTTTGGGGGGAAACTTAAATTTGGGGGGAAACTTGAAATTTTATGGGAAAACTTGAAATTTGGGGGAACTTGAAATTTGTGGGGGGAAAAACTCAGCTATTAAATAAACCGTGCCGTATGGGCACGGGTAATGACTAGTATATCTATATACTTACACATTACATATACATACCATTATGCCTACACTTACAGATGTATCTACCTAGATATATATATATATATATATATATATATATATATATATATATGGGTAAAATGCGCCTGAGCTCGTGCTCAGATGGGATTCCTGCGCTCGACCCCTCCTGACCGTCCGATCCGATCAGCGATCATGGTAATATCTGACCTTTTTGTGCAATTACTAAAACGCCCTTTAAGCTCTTTTTAACGCGCCTCTGTACTAAATTACCTTTAACCCCTTTTGTACTAAAATACAATCGCCACCAATTCTTTTGCTCACTCCCGCGTAAAACGCAGAAGCTGGAGTAGATCCCCAGTTTTGCACAAGGTCTTCGATTTCAACAGCCCACGCCTAAGATCGCCCCCAAATCCAGGCCATCACACTCTCGTTGATTCCACTGTTACTCTCCTCCATCGAGGTAAGGATCGTCATCCCTAATTTGTTGGACATCTCATATTGCTCAACGCAAACAACGGGATAAATTTTTGAAGGGTTTTGCGCGGGGAGTAATTTCCAACCGTTGGACGATTAGCCTGGAAATTCCTCTCCGCGCACAACGGGCTAAATTTTTGTCCCGTTTTGCGCGGTGAGTAATTTCCAAACTAGCGAAGTGTTGCGATGGAAATTACTATCCGCGCACAACCCTTCAAACATCGCACCTGTTGTGCGCGTTGAGCAATATGAGATGTCCATCAAAACTTGCCGAAGCAGCTCATATAGCACAACAACATGGATCGAATGGCGTACATAATATTGCCCACCGCGCAAAACGGTTGATATGTTTGATTTTTTGATGGATTTGATCCTGTCATCAAATATGATGGTAACAATTAGATCAGATTGAAAAAGAATAGATATAATACGCAAGGTTTTAACATGATTAGTAATAGTAGTGTGGTTTCAACTAACATGCTGATGATGATCGACTGATACTTGGATAGACATGTATAGCAGTCATGCTGCGGCAATATTACTGATATTTTTACTTGTTTCTAATGTAGAAAATGAAAATCGAAGAGAGTGAACCCTTTGTGCATGATCAGGAGATGCCAAATGAGATTGAAGCTGAAAATGACAGTGCAAACAGCGTATATCAAGAGGATAGGCATAGTGATAGTGAAAAAGGCAGCCCACATGTTGGAATGACATTTCAAACAGAAGAAGATGCGTATCAATTTTATAATACATATGCAGCAATAAAAGGTTTTGCAACCCGAAAGGGATCTACGGGAAAGGGAAAAGATGGCAATACCACGAGGATGAAGTATACGTGCAACAAAGAAGGGTATAAAAGCTTAAAAGATAAGAGGGAGATAGGGAGGGACGTTAATCGAAGTAAAAACGAGAGAGAAGGCTGTATGGCTGGAATGACAATTCATAAAATCACAGGAGGAGTATGGCGGATAAACTCCTTTAATGATGATCATAATCATGGTTGATAAAAAGCCCAGCGAAGATCCAGATGCTACGGTCACATAAAAGATCGCAGATGGATGGAACATGTAGGAATTTAGTTGATCAGATGCGTGGCTGTGGAGTAGGACCTGCAAAGATTGCAAGGATTCTAAATGCCACGAGTAGTAGTAATGTCAATATTACTACGCAACAATGTATTGATCATGGGTGAGTAGAAAGAAAGAACAACATTGGGAAGGAATGCATTAGAGTAATAGAACAATTTATTAAAAGGCAAGCTACAGACTCTCAGTTCTATTATGCTATTGAGCATGATGAAGAGAATGTATGCAGGAGTATATTTTGGGCTGATGGAAGGGCGAGGACATCATACAGCCAGTTTGGAGATGTTGTTGTATTTGATGTCACTTATAAGACGAATAGATTCATGTTGCCTTTTGCACCTTTTACAGGTGTCAATCATCATAAACAGTCTATTTTATTTAGATGTGCTCTTCTTGCTGATGAGAAGGAAGAAACCTTTGTTTGGTTATTCGGACAGTGGTTAACATGTATGTGGGATAAAGCACCAGGAGCTATCATCACCGATCAAGACCCGACAATATGCAATGCAATCAAAAGAGTTTTTCCAAATACAAAACACAGGTATTGCATATGGCATATCAGTCTGCACGAAGATGAGCATCTACGTTCATTGCGGTCTTCTTATAACCCTAAATTTGAAGAAGACTATGCAAACTGGTGTAAGAACAGTCAAAATGTTGAAGAAGCTGAGAATTGTTGGTGCATCTTAATGGAGAAGTACCAAACGGAATTTCAGGAGCCATTGACAGAAAAACAAAAAAATGAAATGAAAGCCTGGAAGTGGTTGCATACGATGCATGAGAAAGCACAGCATTGGATTAAGGCGTACCTACTGGATACTTTCTTTGCGGGTATGAATGTTAATACGATAGAGATTGGTGTAAAAATATATGATCAAAATAAACTCAGCACATGGTATTCATTTCTTGTTTTGTGTGTAGGCATGGTGTCCAGCCAAAGGAGTGAAAGCATGAACACGTATTTTAATGGATACGTAAACTGTATGACTCCATTATACGAGTTCATTGATCAATATGATAAAGCCAGAAAATTTCAGCGAGACAAAGAGGAGAGAGAAGATACTTTTTGTATGCGGATCAAACCAGAATTTAGCGGCATGCATTAGTTAGAGGTTCATGCCGCAAAGGTATATACTAGAAACATATTTTCCATTTTTCAAAATCGTTTCAAAAATACTTTATACTGTCGGCACGAAAGGGTGAGCACGGATGGGGACACGAGCACGTATAGAGTAACTATGCGGATTGATGGAAAGAGCTACGTGCATACTGTTCAATGCAATATATCTAAGGGAATGTTCAGGTGTATGTGTGCAAGGGCGGTGACTGAAGGTTTGCTATGAACGCAAATTTTATATATGATGAAGCAAAAGTATGATATGCAAGCCATCCCTGAGAGATATATTTTACCCAGGTGGACTCTAAATGCAAGACATAGCATCATGAGTCTTGGGGCCTCGTCGACTAGCACAGTACACGGAGTGCGTCTAACTCAAATTACTCCACTTCAAGCCTGGAGACTTCGTTCATCATTCGATAAAGTCGTGGAGGCGGTAACAAGAGATCCCCTTCTGTTTGATGTCGTCTTTGGGTGGGCAAACAGTTTTTTGGACCAGCATAATATGACTAATAAAGCGCAAACTGCTTCTGGAGAGCCAAGATCACAGGTGGGGTCCAGTGCACCTATCAAACAAGAAGTGGGAGTAAATGATGTCATTATGCATGATCCTGCAAAAGCTAGAACTAAAGGCCGACCACGAGTGGCGTCAAGGATTCCGTCTAAAATACAAGTCTCACAAGAACAAAGTCAAACAAGAACAAGGACATGCAGTGTTTGTGCAGAAAAGGGTCATGACATGAGAACTTGTCGTATGAGCACAGCTGGTAGAAATAAGGTATATATGAGCACAGCTGGTTACTATTTTATATACTAGTATAAATTATTGTAACATCATTGCTCCATAATCTCTGTAGGAAAAATCTTCGCCCGATGACTTAACAAGGCTGTGATATGAAGGATGACATTTTTATATCCTAAAGGTAACAATTTTGTATCAGCTTGGAAGAAATATACTACATGCATCTGTCACAGACATATCAGTGTAAATGGGTTGTAAGTAAACTGGTTCTCTTTAAAAATGGTCGTCTGAAAACGGCAGCCTCCTATATTTTTAGTCTAAAATGCAGCCATCGTGGAGTTGAATTAAGAGGGCTGGGGGTCCAAATTGAACATTAAAACAGTAAGTCTTGGTTATAAGGCTATGAGGATGATGCCTATCATTCAAGACCTATATCCGATGCTGCGGATCTCATATCTTATAATTTCTCTGTTGCTGCAGAACCTGACAAATGTCAAGAAAATTAATGGGATTAAGGAGTAAGAAGCAGAAGCAGTAGAGCTGAAGAGAATGAAGATTCAAGAGAATGAGGCATGTAGCTGTCCGCGATGAGTAATGGTGGGTAATTGTATACAGTTTAGCTCCGCGCGCACAACGTTTACAACTTTTACCAGTTGTGCGCGCTGAGCAAAACTTGGTAATTTTACAGGCTTCCTAATAAGCACACACAACATTCAATAATGTTACGGATGTGCGCGCTGAGTAATATGGGTAATTGTAAGCAGTTAAGCCCCACGCGCACAACGGTTCATAACTTTGACGGTTATGATCGATGAGTAAATGTTGGTAATCGTAGACAGTTGTGCTCAGCTCGCACAACGTTCAATGCTGTTGTCGTTGGTGCGAGCTGAGTAATTATGGGTACTTCAAGTTAGCATCACGCAATTTTGTAATGTGATGCAATTGTACCAAATTTAATGACATTGTATTAAGATCTGTATTCCAACATGCTACAACATTTATGCATTCAAATGTACATAACACAACAAAGTAGAAACTACATCTAAACATTTTGCAACATCACAGTTTTTGCCCGACTAAGCAATTAAAGCACTAGACTATACTAGGGATACATGGATTCCCACCATGAAAAAAATTTAAAGATTGTTGCCATTTATGAGCTGCTCCAGCAGCTGCATCAGCGTCACTTGCTTCTTTGTATCTTGGCCATCCGTCCCCCTGTCTGCGTTGAAGAAGAATCAGTGATGAACACATAACAAAGCATAATTAAGTAAAAATATTGTACTGGTAGACTTAGAATAAGATAGAACATTTATTATCATCGAGCAGTGATGTCTGCAACGAAGTATCAAAGAGCATATACAAGCAGTGAAGAAACGGGTGTGCATGGAAGGTGATAGCTTCAATGACGACAAACAGAACATATGAAGGAGCAAAGAACATCTTCGAATCAATATATATGTGATGTATTCAATTTCTCCATCACGTCACTAGACGCTAGTATATTGTCCATCTTTGAGTGTTGAGGACGCAGCAGTGATGAAGGAAAAAATAGAATGTCGTAGAGAAAATATCATATAACTAGAATAAGATACAATAAGATAGAATAATATCATCAAGAAGTGTAGTGGTTGACGAGGGCTTGTGGGAAGGGAAGCCATTTATAGACGACTTTGGATGCCATTGGATGAGGATGAGACTACAGTAGAGTAACTGGGAGGCAATACAAGAGACCCCGTGAGTCTACATCAAATTGCTTGTGATTATACAGAAGAATGCCCGTGAATCTACAGCAGATTGAGTTCCCAATATTGTATGACCGTGGTGGTGCGCGTTAAGCAAACAAAATAGCTCAACGTGCACAACCGGTAAGAATATGGCCGTTTTGCGCGGAGAGCAAATAATTTTGGAAGATGTGCGCGATGAATAAAATCTTATGTACATTCACGATCACTGCTTTGTAGACTCACGTGGTCTCTTCTGTAGACTCATCATCATCCAAGGGCAGTCTAATTCGTCTATAAAATGGCTTTCCTACGCACAAGCCCTCTTCAACCTCTACACTTCGAGTGATGGTTATCAGTCATGAGGAAGGAGTAATGCTACACTCGACTGTAGGCTCATCCTCATCCAAGGGCAGTCCAATTCGTCTATAAATGGCTTCCATACCCACAAATTATATTCAACCACAACACTTCGAGTGCTGTGAAAGGCATGAGAAAGAAGTAACCTTGCTCAAATATTACTCTGACCATATCAAGCTAACCCTTCCCAAACAACCAGAGACCATAGCTTAAACAAACCATCACCGGTTTGATGCAGCAGTGAAGATGGCCACCCAAACGAGGTTGAAGCTTTTCATAGACAAGGGGATGAAGAGAGTGTTGTTCGCGGATGCGGGCAAAGAGTTTGTCAATTTCCTCTTCAGCCTTTTGGCCATGCGTGTGGGCTCAGTCATCAAGCTCATCACCAAAGAAAAAGTGGCAGTGGTATGAAAAGCATTTATGTAATGAAGCCCATCATTAAATGTGCTGAAAACTGAATCTCTGGAAAGATGTATCTATGAAAAATGATTTATCTGGTATTTCAGTTCAAAATGCAACTAGTGTGGCTTTGAATTCCTAGGTCTGCGGGTACAAACTAAAACTTAATACCCAAAGTTTTAATTATGAGAGTATGAGGATGACGCCTATCATTCGAGAAATCTATATGCTGTTGTCGATCTCATATCTTATAATTTATCTGTTACAGCAGGTCACGCCAATTGTCAAGAAATCATTCTAGAAATTGTTTCCATTGATCAAAAATATCTCCAAGTACAACGAACAAAAAGGAGAAACAAAAAAGGGTTCGATCCACCTATGATGCAGGAGCTCGAGAAGAGGCGTCCCCAGGCGATTCGTCTTCTCCCGAACCAGTAGGGTGACCAGGGACAACCG
Organism: Scilla litardierei; assembly: GCA_030789695.1. Classification (NCBI taxonomy): domain Eukaryota; kingdom Viridiplantae; phylum Streptophyta; class Magnoliopsida; order Asparagales; family Asparagaceae; genus Scilla; species Scilla litardierei. The sequence continues at coordinate 185,853,204 of CM061133.1, forward strand.
GAGGTCGGGGAAGCATTCTTCGGCCCCGCGCCTCGAACGCTGCCAAACCATCCCGGAAGGACCTCTCGATCTGAGCAACAAAAATGGCCGAGAACTCCCGGAATCCCTCACAGATAGACTCCACGATCTTCGGAGCCAGGACATCCCCATAGTCCCTTTGGACCTCAGCTACGATCCGACCATGGGCCACTTCCCGCAGGTCGCCTATATCGGCCCAAAGAGCGCCTTTCGCCTTTCTATGCTCCTCCCGGGCGAGGGACAGTGCATCCTCAGCATACTTGGCCGAACTCATGGCGACAGCCAGAGCCTCCGTCAAACATCCCACCTCCGAGGTGAGCTCTGCAACTCTCAGTTTGAACTGGTGGGCCTCTTTGGCTGATTGCTCAGCCGCCTCAGCCCTCAGGCGCTCCTGCGCCAAGGCCGCCTCAAGACCATCTACAGCAACCGGGTAAACCTGCAAGACCGCAGGGATGAATGTCGCCATCAACAAAACAGTCGTTGAAGAAAAAAGGGTCCGACATGCTGGATATGCCATACTAGAGAGTCTGCCAGTTTCTCCCTGAAGGAGCGGTCACTCGGAAGGACAGCTGGACTACTCTCACTCCTCTTCTTCTTCCTCTCGGGACCTTCAGACCAGGAGTGAGAGCATCTCTTCTTCTCCTCATTCCCGGTTAACACACGGGAACCCTGCTCGACGGCCGCCACGTCCCCCTCTCCGAGGTCGAGACCGGAGGGCGAATCAATCTGATTCGCCACGAAGGGCGAAGGTTCGGCCGTGCCCAAGGGCGGATGGTGAGGAACGTTAGGAACGTCTTCACTGAAATCCCGACCCACCATCTGAGCAAAAAAGATGAAAATCAGGGTAACGAGCAACGGGTAAAGCAGAATTTAAAAGGAGAAAGGCTTTATACTGAAGGTCCCTTCGAATCCAAGCCGTCAGCAAGGAACACGTGTCAAAGTCTCACAGAGGCGGCACTTCAAATTCCACTCCCCATGGGCGGGAGAATTCGTTCGACTGGCCTTCATTCAATGCGACCCGGTCCCCGGGATATCCGATAAGTACGAACCCTTATCATGTATTCCTGAAAAGACGAGTGTTTTTACGTAGAAAGAAATAAAAGAAGAGAGCAGAAAGAACACTGCAGGTAGTTCGCACTTGCAGGGAAGTACAAGTAAAACTCCATCACAGATAAAAAGACTGAGAAAATAACACAATATTCCATTTTAATGATACATTGATACATCTTATACATACACCAACATCTTCATATTCACAACTCACTCGAAAAAAGAAGGGCAAAAGTACAAGACTCTCATCATACATCAAATCGTAACACTAACACCCTTAGATGAGGACTACATGCATAAGATGTATTATTTGACACTTTGAATTAATTGTTTTTGTATCTCAATGATTGAATGCACGTCAGTCTAGCATTACACTCTGCCTGTTGCATGTGTCGATCCATTGTTGTACACCTTGCCTGTTGCACGTGCACGCTTTCACATGTTCATAAGTATAGTTGTTACTGCCTTTACTACAGTAGATGTATATGCCATGACATACACTCTGCCTGCTGACATGCACCATTTCCAAACTTTATGTAAGGACTAGTTGTGACATGGAATTTCTTAACAATTATGCAACGGTGATACGAATAATAAATTTACCCTTTCACATGTAAACGTGGATGGGAAAAAAAATGGTTGTGTGCTGTGTGCAATTGTGAGTTTTGAGTGGGCGTGTGCGGAGAGCAATTATAGGGTTTGAGTCGTTTTGTGCGATGAGCAATAACCCCATGCCTTTTCGGCGCCGTACACAGGTTCAACATTGGCCCCCGTGATTCGTTCTCGATTATAAACGCGGATCGAGGCCGCCTGATAGGTAATTTCCTTTAATAGGGCACGGCATTCGAAGCATCGAATTTGGATTAAGGCCGCCAAAACCTTTCGCCTATCTCAACCGTTGTTTTTGCCAAAATTCCGACACGTGTCGATCATCTTGTCCATTCGTTCGCGTAATAAAAGAAATTGGAGGTGAGGCCAATGGCTTTTGCGCTCCGAGGAAATCTCATCATCTTATTATTTCTTCCAGAAACAAAAATGGCGGGAGGAGCATACAGAGAGGTTACTTCAGCGATGGAGCGGGCCAATGAAGAAGGCCGTAAGAGGAAGAGGGCAGAGGAGGAAGAGGAGGAATGGGAGGAATGTGAGGAATTGGAGGAATCGGGGAACCTCATGTTGGAGTTGGGGGAGGCTGGATGCTCCTCAAGTCAAGCTGCACGGTCTTTGAAGGCGGCTCCTTCTGATCCTCGAGTTGGGGGTGCATCGTCCTCCAGCACGCCACACGACGGGTGGCCATACGAGGACATTGATCCTCCGGTCCCTTCCGTCGGCCCCATACCTCCAGAGTTCGGCCACCTTCTGTAGTCGAACCGCATTGGGTCTGGCCATCATGCGGAGATTCACGGGAGACCTATCGGCCACCGTACATCGTGGGGACGGCCGAGTCGGCCCTCCTAGACTTTGGGACGGGGGTTCATCTGGCGGAGAATATCACTCTGCCAAGGGATGTCGATTTCCTGAATGGGGTCGACCTTGAGACGATGGCCAACTTCTTTGTTCGCAGTGGCCTTCAGGTTCGTTGCCAATGTGCATTCCGAATTTTGATTCCCCTTCTCGTGTTGCTGATTGTCGCCATCTGCAGGTGACCATTTTCGGGGTAGGTCTGCGCCGCAGGGCCCGCGAACTGATCGAGGGGCAGCGCCGGGTGGCGGATGCCGAGAACGAGGCTTCTGAGCTCAGAGCTCAGGTGAAGAAGCTGGAGGAAGATTTGGGGAAGATAATGGCCGCCAAGGGCAAGTCGGATTGGGCGGCCTCGGACGCGAAATCTAGCCTCGCCGCCTTGTCAAGCGCCAAGAAGCAGTTGGAAGATCAGTGGGGTAGAGAGCGTTCTCAACTCCGAGCTGATCTTGAGGCATCGAGGAAGGAGGTTGCTGACCTTCAGGCCAAGCTTCTCGAGAAGGAGCAAGAGGTCGACGCTTTCAAATCTCGGGCCACCGCCAAGATGGAAAGGGTGGCGAGAGCGATAAAGGACCTCTTTACAGCCGACGGTGCGTCGTCTTCCTAAATTTTGGGAATCGTTACTTTTGTAAGACTGCTGCTCGCGAGCAAGTCATATGTAATTTTTTCAGAATTTAATGAAGGGAATTTTTGCAACAGACGTCGAGTGAGAGCGTTTACTTCCTCCCCCTGATTCCAGGTCGACACCCGAGAACCCTGTTGGACGGCCGACACGGCCCCGTCACCGAGGATGAGACTGGCGGGAGAATGACCTTCCGTATATGATCGCGATGAGTAATTGTGTGTACTGTGTAATTGTATACAGTTTAGCTCCGAGCGCACAACGGATTGTTAAATAACACCGTTGTGCGCGACGAGCAAAACTCGGTAATTGTAGAAAGCGTTGCTTAGCGTGAACAACTTTCATTTCTGTTGCAAGTTGTGCACGCTGAGCAATTATGTGGGATGATTAATTAGTGTCCAGGGGTAAATGGAAGCTGGTATAAACAAAAGTAGCACTTCTACTAAATAAAGGTCAACAGACGATTTCTCGTGAATATACAGAATAATCTTGTATGTATTACACAGATGCTGTTCCCAAATAAAGATCCACTGACGTGCTGAGCGATGTGAGCATAATCGTTGGCCTCGATCAAAATTTCTAAAAGCGCACAACGTTCACGCCGTTTGCCAGTTGTGCGCGCTGTGTAAATCTTAGTATATTACTTTTCACTAATTTGTCCCATTAAATTTCATTGTTGGAATTTGATTTAAGCAAGCATCAATGTATATATCACCAATCACAAGTTTGTAATGGGCTGCAAATGTATCACATTAAATGACATTGTATTAAGGTCTGTGTAATGGGCTGCAAATGTATCACATTAAATGACATTATATTGAGGTCTGAATTCCAACATACTACAACATTTATGCATTCCAATGAACATAACACTCCATCTCCGCCGTTCTCTTGTTCGCTGCATCTTCTGCTTTATACTTCTTTGACTCAAGGAACATCCTTTCAATCTCCTCCTGGGTCTACGTGGCACTTATCGTTAGTGATAGTGATCTTATTTTTCTGCACACATACTTTCCTCTGCAGAGGCATTCAAGATTCCGTCGGCATCTATCTCAAGGCAAACCATGACACTTCGAACACCCTTGGTAGCAGGAGGGATACCAGCAAGTACAAACTCCCCTAGGAAAAGAGAGAATAAAAAAGTAAATATAATTAGACTTAGGTAGAACAGTTGTTATCATCAAGCAGTTATGTATGCAATGATTCTGAACGGAACTTACGAAGGGTCAAAGAATTTTTGCAAGTTGGCATGGACGAGAATGAAGCTGTAATGATTGCAAGAACATCTTTGCCTTCATTTGAGGTTTGCAATGAAGAAGAACAGATCATGCGAAGAGGAGCAAAAGAACATCTTCGCCGCCATATAAAGGTGATGAATTCAATTTCTGCATCACGGCACTTGCCGCTAGTATATTGGCCATCTTTGTGTGCTGTAGACGACGCACTCATGAACAACAACAAAATTACAAATTTGAAGAAAAAACATTGTATTAGATGAATCAGAGAGAATCAGATAAAGGAACTATAATCACCTGGGGTAGTGGTTGATGAGGTCTGGTGGGTACGGAAACCATATACAGACGAGTTGGACTGACCAAGTACGAGGATGGAAACACCGTAGAGTAACAGTTCGTGCTCGTGAATATATGGCAGATGGATACCAGCCAGACGTTGTTCCAACTAGTATCCGAGTGCGGTGGTGCGCGAAGAGAAAAATTGCTTGAAGGTAGACCTTTTTATACTCAACGCGCACAACGGCAAAAAAAACATCTGGTTTCGATTACCAAAAGAGAAAAATCTAAATACACCGATACTCTTGCGGTGCAAGTCCAAGTTTTTCCAAAAAAACATACAGCATCATATCAGAAGACAGTAACTGTGACAAATCACAGTATAGTTAATATTTTTGCTTAGTGGACACAAAGGTCACTACTTTTGGACGCAGGGCGGGCTGATTAACTTTGAGCAATGGAATACAGTTTTGCTCATATGACAAGTTCTCATGACGTGACCGTGTCTCCTGGGGATATTGCAGTTATGAGCAGCTCCAATAGAGATTCTTCACATTTTTGCACTGGTATGAAATGCAATAATGGCACTCGTAAGAAATTCTTCTGAGCATGGAAACAAATGAGGATGCACAGTTTCAGAGAAGATTGCGCAGTTTGAGAGCCGATACCTTGGTGGCACCTTCAGGCTGATGGCAATGTGAAGCATTCGAAAACATCGTGTGCTTCTTCTGAAGGAGCCAACACCATCGTTGATGATATCTGAAGTAGCAGACTCCATCTTTGATGCCCATATAAATGTGACGAATTCAATTTCAGCAACACGGCAATTGCCGCAAGTTTATTGGCTATCTTTGTGTGTCGGAGACGAAGCATTCAGTAGTAAGAACAAAAATTTAGCATGTAAAAGAAAATATAGTGTATAGGTATAACCATATAGAACACTATCATCGAGAGGAGTAGTGGTTGACGATGTCTAGAGGGAAGTGAATCACTTTATATAGACGAATTGGACTGGGTATGGTCCACATGGATGAGGACCATGAGGCTGAGACTACAGTTGGGTTACTGTGGGCTACAGAAATTGACGCTAAAAAAATTGATTGCCTCTAAGAAAATTGCTCAAAGCGCAAAACGGGTAAAAATATGACAGTTGTGTGAGTTGAGCAAATTATTTATGTTTATACAATATTACTCATAAATCCATTTATAGCGATGTGAACACCTCAAATCAAACAGCGTGACCCATGAGTATCAACACATAGGTATAAGTTGTCTTATTCTGGAAACAGTAAGATATGTGTTTCTTATCACTTAATAAATGTCTGTTCACTCATCAGTCTGAATATTATTTAATTCTCCCCCAATTTTGTGTTTTCTTATTATTGGGATTTTTTATTGAACGTGGTATGCGCTGAGGTAATTAATTATGGGAATTTTAGAAGAACGTTGTGCGCGCAGAGTAATTATTCGTACGACTGTTTTGCTCAACGCGCACAGCTGGGTGTATTTTGATCCGATGTTCGCGATGTATTATATATGCAAACTGTATACCTTTTTAAATACCCCGCACAATCCGCACTAAAACGCAAATGTAAACAAATCAAAGAAATGTGAATATTTTTGCTATCTTATTCTGTAAACTGTCGGATATGTGTTGTCTTATCACATAAATGTCTATATACCCATCAATCAACTGCTCCGCATTATATTTGCATCAATTTTGATTTTTTTATCTGGCATGTCAGTCTGAACATTAATTAATTCTCCACCCAATTATGTGTTTTCTTTATTATTGGGATTTTTTATTCAACGTTGTGCGCGCTGAAGATATTAATTATGGGAATTTAGTATTGAACGTTGTGCGTGCATGGTAATTATTCGTTACGACCGTTTTTCTCAACGCGCACAGCCGGTTGTATTTTGATCCGTTGTGCGCGCTGTATTATATGTCCAAAATGTATACAATTTAAAAACCCCGCACGATGAGCACTAAAACTCAAATTTTAACAAATCAAAGAAATGTGAATATTTTTGCAGTCTTATTCTGTAAACTATCAGATATGTGTTGTCAAATCACTTAAATTTCCTTACACCCATCAATCAACTGCTGCCATTATATTTGCATCAATTTTGATTTTTTTTTCTTGCAAGTCAGTATGAACAGTAATTAATCTACAAAAAATTTGTGTTTCTTCTTTATTATTGGGATTTTTTATTGAACGTTGTGCGTGCTGAAGTTATTAAATATGGGGATTTTGTAATGAATGTTGTGCGCGCAGAGTAAGTATTCATTACGACCATTATGCTGAACGCGGACAGCTGTGTATATTTTGTTCCGTTGTGCCCGCTGTATTATATATTCTAAATGTATACCTTTTTAAATACCTCGCACTAAGGGACAAATTTAAACAAATCAAAGAAATGTATATCGTTTTGCTGTCTTATTCTGCAAACAGTCGGATATGTGTTGTCTTATCAATTAAATGTATTGAACGTTGTGCGCGCTGATGTAATAAATTATGGGAATTATGGGAATTAAATGTATTGAACGTTGTGCGTGCAGAGGAATTATTCGTTACGACCTTTTTGCTCAACGCGCACAGCTGTGTGTATTTTGATCCGTTGTGCGCGCTGTATTATATTTTATAAATGTATACCTTTTTATATACCCCGCACTAAGGATCAAATTTTAACAAATCAAAGAAATGTAGATATTTTTGATGTCTTATTCTGAATACAGTCTGATATGTGTTGTCTTACACTTAAATGTCTTTACACCATCAATCAATTGTTGCGCATCACATTTGCTTCAATGGTAAATTTTTTTAACTGGCCTGTCAGTCTGAAGTGACTCTGAACATTAATTAATTCTCCCCCAATTTTGTTTTCTTCTTTATTATTGGGATTTTATATTGAACGGTGTGCGCGCTGAAGTTATTAATTATGGGGATTTTGTATTGAACGTTGTGGGCGCAGAGTAATTATTCGTAACGTCCACTTTGCTCAACACGCACAACTGGGTGTATTTTGATCCGTTGTGCGCGCTGTATTATATATCCAAAATGTATTTTTTAAACAAATCAAAGAAATGTAGCTATTTTTGATGTCCTATTATGTAAACAGTAGGATATGTGTTGTCTTATCACTTAAATGTCTTTACACCCATCATTCAACTGCTGCGCATCAAATTTACTTAAATTTTGATTTTTTAAATAATGTCAGACTGAACATTATTTAATTCTCGCCCGATTTTGTGTTTCTTTTATATTTTGGGATTTTTTATTAACGTTTTGCGCGCAGAGCAATTATTCGTTACGACCGTTTTGCTCAACGCGCCCAGGTGGGGGTAATTTGATCAGTGCTCGCAACCTTACCTTATGTTGCCCATATGACGGGATGATTAACTGTGGGTAATGGAGCATGTAATACAGTTTTGCTCAGCACGCACAACGGTCATGGCATCTGACTGTTGTGTGCGATGGTCTATTGTGTTTAATTGCATACAGTTTGGCTCTGCGAGCAAAAGGGTCACATCTACGTCCAGTTGTGTGATTTGAGTAATGGTTGATAACAAGATACTGTTTTGCTCATCGCGCACAGTGGTCCAACATATCGATACGAACGTTGTGCATGCTAGTAACTGTGTGCACACGTAAATAGTTTATCACAACATATAGCATGAGCCTGTTGAGCACCCTGGGGAATTTATAGTTCGGTGAACAGTGTTTGATCAGAATATCTATGTCGGACATTGATTCAAGTAAGCATCAATGTATATATCACCTTATATCAATTTTGTATTGTCCTGTAATTGTATGAAATTAAATGACATAGTATTAAGGTCTGAATTCTAACAAACTACAGCATTATGCATTATAATGTACATAATGCATAAATTTTATTTATAGTTCGGTAAACAATTTTGCTCAGTAATATCAACGTCGGACATATATATCACCTATATCATTTTTGTATTAGGGTCTGAATTCCAAAATACTACATTTATGCATTATTCTGTACATTACACAACAAAGTTGAAACTACAGCTAAACATTTTGCAACTTCACAGTTTGGAACTGGTATGAAATTCAATCACGGGAATATCCTAATGGTACATTGAATCCCACTACGCAAAACTGTTCACAGTGACAGAGTCATGCTGAACAGCTCAAGCAAGATGGCATTTATGATCAGCTCCAATAGCACGCACCATCATCACTAGCATCCAGATCGTCCATAACGGTATAAGTAGCCACTCCTTTAACGAAGTTGGCTGATCTGGATTCTTCAGCGCATGCCACTGTATGCGTTGAAGAAGCATCAATTATGAACGATAAAAAGCATATTTAAGTAAAAAAAATAGGGTATAAAGACATGCAACTTTACGTTTAGGGACTGATATAAAAATATATCACGGTTGCTTCTTCTCGGAAGAATCCGCTGCTGTAGTAGAACATATGAAGGAGCAAATAACATCTTCCAGTACACGTCAATTACCGGTAGTATATTGTTCATCTTTGTGTGTTGAAGACGAAGCAGTGATGAACAACGGGAAATATTTAGCATTGTGAAGAAAAAATAGTGTATGAAGTAGAAACAGATAGAATCAGTTAGAATACTATCATTAAGAAGTGGAGTGGTTGACAAGGTCTAGTGGGAAGAGAGGCTATTTATAGACGAATTGGACTGGCCCATTGATGAGGACGATAGACTACAGTAGAGTCACTGTGCGTGATATTGTATTGGACATAAAGACGAGTGAATCTACAACATACTGTTTCAGCCAGATGATGTTCCCAAGAAGGTTTGGACTTTACGGTGCGCATTGAGCAAACTTGAAGGCCAATAACAAAATTGCTCAACGCGCAGAACGGGGAAAATAATGGCTGTTGTGCAAGATGAGCAAATTATTTATGTTTGTACAATATTACTCAAGGCACTTTTAATTATTTAATTTGTTGTTCCGCTAAATTGTTTTACACTAAATTTTTTATTTTGTTTAATTTAATGGATCATGCTTCTACATAATCTTTCCCAAAGCACTTTTTATTTCAAAGTTTAGGTTTCCAAGGCATTTTCCCCCTAAATTTAATCTTCACAATCTTTACCAAGGCACTTCTAATTTCAAAGTTTAGGTTCCCAAGGCACGTCCCCCCCAAATTTAATCTCCATAATCTTTCCAAAGACACTTCTAATTTCAAATTTTTGGTTTCCAAGACACTTTTCCCACTAAAATTTAAGTTTTCCAACATAAAATTTCCATAAAATCCAATCTCAGCCATTGATTTCCCAGGATCAAATCCTAGCCACTCTTTATCTTGTCCTAGTCAGCCCTAGAATTCAAAAAACGAGTTTGGCTCTGCGCACAAAAAGGTCACAAATACGTGCAGTTGTGTGAACTGAGTAATTGCGGATAATCAGATACGGGTATGCTCACAGCCCGCACATCAGTCAAACATATTATGTGACCGTTGTGCGCGCTGAGTAATTGTGTGCAAACGTAAATGTTTTATCACAACTTATATAAGGACGGTCACAATTTATACCCATTGTGCTCGCTGGGTAAATCATATAACGGTAAAAAGTTTTTACATAGGTAATTTCAATTTTGGACATTGATTCAAGTAAGCATCGATGTATATATCACATATATCAATTTCGTAATGTCATGCAATTGTATCAAATTAAATGACAGTGTATTAAGGTCTGAATTCTATCATACTACAACATTTATACGTTACACTGTACATACCACAACAAATTTGAAACTACATTTCGTACATAATGACATAAAACACCAAAGAATATCTACCCACAAACACTCTTCTCCGTCGATGATCAAAAATACAATATAAGACAAGAGAAAGGCTTGTGCGCCAAAGGCCCAGCCAACTCAAAAACCTGGAGGCGGAGGCGGAGGCGGAGGTGGTGATGGTGGGGCAACAGTACGGATGTCTCTAGGAGAGGGCACCAGAGTCTCCATCTTCTCTTGTATGTTCGACATTATGAGCATCATAGTGTCGAAGTCGCTACGTAGAAGTGAGATCGCCAGATTGGTGTTGGAGAGATGGGTTTCAATTTCTCCTAATCTACGAGTAAAGTTCACCGGCTGATGGGAGGATGATGAAGCAGCAGATGCGGGGCTTACATTGCCTATGAGTATATCCTTAAGCTGACGTTGTTCATCTGTAAGTACAGAGACAGACGTAGTAAGCTCCTCGAGTTTTCTACGGAGGTTGTGCAGAACAGAGTCCTGACGGCGAGACATCCCATCCATAGAGAGGAGGCCGTTACTGTTGTCCTCGAGTGGGGCTTTTTCAGCCGGAGATGGAACTGATGAACCTGCATGTAAAGGAGGAAACCCAGTAGGAGGCAACAGCACATTGTGTTCACCTTGAGTTGGACCAAGCGAAAGCGAATCACGCAGAATGGGTCTATAGGCCGGGAACGATGAGGGAAGGGGATCATCGTGTTCAGGTGACGGTGAATCATCATCACTAACTCCCCAAGGGTCAGAAAAAGTCGACTCACGAGATCGTTTTGGCAGCATGAAGAAACCCGAGTACGAAATGCGAGAGTGTTGAGATGAAGAAGAAAACGGAACGACAGACCAAAGGAAAGAGGAATGAAATTTTCCGCGAAACCCCTCGTCTACTGACTCCACATATATATAATGATTGGTTATTTTAATCTCAGCCGCTGGATTACATATGGAAGTGGAACTGACTAAACGATCTCATCAGACGGCTGTGGTAAAGCATCCGTTCGGATGGGCAAAAAAAATCGTAATGAAGGTCTTACACGGAAACCGAGGTTCTACTTGACTCATTCTCCAGTTACCACACGTGAACATTGTTGAGAAGAAAGCAGAATCATTTACTGTCATCATTACGTACCTCCGAAATAAGATTGTACGAGATGGCGGTTGTACTTTCATCATTACGTGGCATACCGATTGTGTCTCGCAACCGATCAATAAATATCTATTGTTTAGTAGCCACTGCACGTTCAGGAGCGATGTGCATTCAAACGGAAAGCAAATGCCCATGAAGTGCACGTATATCGTTCCAGCCTAGAGCCGCCGATTGGCACCCGATCTATTACCTCGGGCTCCACCTTTACAGCAGTAGTCCTCTCTATTGACAGGGATTCATGGTAACAGGCGGGAAATGATATAATGGAGCCGGTGCAAAGGCAGAAGCGATGTGTATTCAAACGGAACGTAAATGCCCATGAGGTGCACGTATATCGGTCGAGCCTAGAGCCGCCGTTTGGCACCCGATCTATTACATCGGCCTCCACCTTTACGGCAGTAGTCCTCTCTATTGACAGGGATTCATCAGTAACAGGCGGGAACTGATATAATGGAGCCGGTGCAAAGACAGGAGCGATATGCATTCAAACGGAACGTGAATGCCCATGAGGTGCACGTATATCATTCCAGCCTAGAGCCACCGATTGGCACCCGATATATTACCTCGGCCTCCACCTTTACGTCAGTAGTCCTCTCTATTGACAGGGATTCATGAGTAACAGGTGGGAACTGATACAATGGAGCCGGTGCAAAGGCAGGAGCGATGTGCATTCAAACGGAACGTGAATGACCATGAGGTGCACGTATATCAATCCAGCCTAGAGCCGTCGATTGGCACCCGATCTATTACCTCGGCATCCACCTTTACGGCAGTAGTCCTCTCTATTGACAGGGATTCATGAGTAACAGGCGGGAACTGATATAATGGAGCCGGTGCAAAGGCAGGAGCGATGTGCATTCAAATAGAACGTGAATGCCCATGAGGTGCACGTATATCGGTCCAGCCTAGAGCCGCTGATTGGCACCCGATCTATTACCTCGGCCTCCACCTTTACGGCAGTAGTCCTCTCTATTGACAGGGATTCATGAGTAACAGGCGGGAACTGATATAATGGAGCCGGTGCAAAGGCAGGAGCGATGTGCATTCAAACGGAATGTGAATGCCCATGAGGTGCATGTATATCGGTCCAGCCTAGAGCCGCTGATTGGCACCCGATCTATTACCTCGGCCTCCACCTTTACGGCAGTAGTCCTCTCTATTGACAAGGATTTCTGAGTAACAGGCGGGAACTGATATAATGGAGCCGGTGCAAAGGCAGGAGCGATGTGTATTCAAACGGAACGTGAATGCCCATGAGGTCCACGTATATCGTTCCAGCCTAGAGCCACCGATTGGCACCCGATCTATTACCTCGGCCTCCACCTTTAAGGCAGTAGTCCTCTCTATTGACAGGGATTCCTGAGTAACAGGCTGGAACTGATATAATGGAGCCGGTGCAAAGGCAGGAGCGATGTGTATTCAAACGGAACGTGAATGACCATGAGGTGCACGTATATCGGTCGAGCCTAGAGCCGCCGATTGGCACCCGATCTATTACCTCGGCATCCACCTTTACGTCAGTAGTCCTCTCTATTGACAGGGATTCATGAGTAACAGGCGGGAACTGATATAATGGAGCCGGTGCAAAGGCAGGAGCGATGTGTATTCAAACGGAACGTGAATGCCCATGAGGTACACGTATATCGTTCCAGCCTAGAGCCGCCAATTGGCACCCGATCTATTACCTCGGCCTCCACCTTTACGGCAGTAGTCCTCTCTATTGACAGGGATTCATGAGTAACAGGCAGGAACTGATATAATGGAGCCGGTGCAAAGGCAGGAGCTATGTGTATTCAAACGGAACGTGAATGCCCATGAGGTGCACATATATCGGTCGAGCCTAGAGCCGCCGTTTGGCACCCGATCTATTACCTCGGCCTCCACCTTTACGGCAGTAGTCCTCTCTATTGACAGGGATTCCTGAGTAACAGGCGGGAACTGATATAATGGAGCCGGTGCAAAGACAGGAGCGATGTGTATTCAAACGGAACGTGAATGCCCATGAGGTGCACGTATATCGTTCCAGCCTAGAGCCACCGATTGGCACCCGATCTATTACCTCGGCCTCCACCTTTACGGCAGTAGTCCTCTCTATTGACAGGGATTCATGAGTAACAGGCAGGAACTGATATAATGAAGCCGGTGCAAAGGCAGGAGCGATGTGTATTCAAACGGAACGTGAATGCCCATGAGGTGCACGTATATCGTTCCAGCCTAGAGCCGCCGTTTGGCACCCGATCTATTACCTCGGCCTCCACCTTTACGGCAGTATTCCTCTCTATTGACAGGGATTCCTGAGTAACAGGCGGGAACTGATATAATGGAGCCGGTGCAAAGGCAGGAGCGATGTGCATTCAAATCGAACGTGAATGCCCATGAGGTGCACGTATATCGGTCCAGCCTAGAGCCGCCGATTGGCACCCGATCTATTAACTCGGCCTCCACCTTTACGACAGTAGTCCTCTCTATTGACAGGGATTCATGAGTAACAGGCGGGAACTGATATAATGGAGCCGGTGCAAAGGCAGGAGCGATGTGTATTCAAACGGAACGTGAATGCCCATGAGGTGCACGTATATCGTTCCAGCCTAGAGCCGCTGTTTGGCACCTTATCTATTACCTCGGCCTCCACCTTTACGGCAGTAGTCCTCTCTATTGACAGGGATTCCTGAGTAACAGGCGGGAACTGATATAATGGAGCCGGTGCAAAGGCAGGAGCGATGTGTATTCAAACGGAACGTGAATGCCCATGAGGTGCACGTATATCGGTCGAGCCTAGAGCCGCCGTTTGGCACCCGATCTATTACCTCGGCCTCCACCTTTAAGGCAGTAGTCCTCTCTATTGACAGGGATTCCTGAGTAACAGGCTGGAACTGATATAATGGAGCCGGTGCAAAGGCAGGAGCGATGTGTATTCAAACGGAACGTGAATGACCATGAGGTGCACGTATATCGGTCGAGCCTAGAGCCGCCGATTGGCACCCGATCTATTACCTCGGCCTCCACCTTTACGTCAGTAGTCCTCTCTATTGACAGGGATTCATGAGTAACAGGCGGGAACTGATATAATGGAGCCGGTGCAAAGGCAGGAGCGATGTGTATTCAAACGGAACGTGAATGCCCATGAGGTGCACGTATATCGTTCCAGCCTAGAGCCGCCGTTTGGCACCCGATCTATTACCTCGGCCTCCACCTTTACCGCAGTAGTCCTCTCTATTGACAGGGATTCATGAGTAACAGGCAGGAACTGATATAATGAAGCCGGTGCAAAGGCAGGAGCGATGTGTATTCAAACGGAACGTGATCGTCAAGGTAATAGGTGCAGTCAAGAGAAAGGGCGTTCTCCTCTCTTCCAAGAGAGTCTTTAGCACACAACACACTTCTCCTTCAAGTTCTACTTCAAGGCATATGGGATTGTAAGTGTTGCTTTCATAATTTCATAACTTTCGTTTTTTTGTTTTTGTGCTAGGTTTGCGAGAGCGGTTTGCTTACTCCCAAGTTGTAGGAGTGAAGGACATCGATTGTATTCGATTTCACTTGTAGGGTTGCTACAAGTGGGTTTAAAGGCAACCTCAAGTTAGTGTTCTAACTTGAGTATCCGGAGGTATCCGGGTGGAAGGGACGTAGGATAACCGGGAACAAGGCGGGAAGTTACTTGGGTAATTCGAACACTTGAAACATAATTGCGTTTGCATTTGTTTATTATTTGGGTTTAATTTTAATTCCGCACTATATTTGTTGATCATATATCATATATATGTGTGAATTTTGTGATATGGTCTCCATGTATGCTATATCTATATGTGTTGTGATTTGAGACGTTAAGTTTCCTTCGTGTATCTCAATGTTGATATTGGACTTTCGTTCCTCTTATCACCTAAGTTTATAATGTGGTTTTATGATTTTTTGGATTTTATATATATTTAGATTCTTATTTGGCACGATTGTTGTTATTTTACTGCCGCCTTTTGGATAATGCCATAGGGGGATCGAAATAAACAAACAGAATCGTAATGAATGTTCTAGGTATGGTCTAATAAACAGACATACAAAAACTGGATGTAGGTTGCTACACTTTTTTTTTATACATCGGAAGTTGCTACACTGACTCTCCAAATTTGGATGGCCCTGTAGCAAACCGGCAAAATGATTCCAGTTTTGCAGGGCGGTTGATGGAGGGAAAACGCCATATTTGGCGTGTTGTTGCAGTGTGGTTTGGAGATGATATAACCGGCCAACTTCCGCTTAGACTTGCATGGAGTCGTCGAATATAGCTTAATTCACGTAAACTAAATATGGGAAAAAATACCTAATTAAATGTCACATCATCTACCAACTAGATTCAATGGGGTTGGATAGTGGGGTGTCGAGACTCGAGAATATATTGTGGGGCCCGCTAAACAATATGTGGACCTTCGCGTTCGAATGTTGTTAACTGGGCAATTTGCAGTAGGTTTCGCGTCGTTCCGCTGTGCTGTGTTGAAAAATTCTATCTTTTTCCCTTTGTTGGCTCCACTTTCATGTGTTACTATTAATAAGACGAAAAGCGATGGTACGTAGAGATGGAAATTGCGGATGAGGTGAGAGGTTGGTGGGACCACAAACAAGAATTCGACCGGTCATCTACTCATCCAACTGCCGAATTTGCTGGTACTTTGTTTGAGAAAAGTTTTTCACGTAAGCGCCATATCAGCGATTATTTGTATCCATTCTGACAAGTAAAACATTTTAGTCGTTTAATATATCTCCTCACACAACTGTATACAGTAATGCCATATGTGCGCGATGAGGAAATTCGTATAATAAATCCAAATATTCGACCGCGCACAACTATCCCTCATTTACGCATATACTGCGCGTGACTAAATTATGTTTGCTCACCGCGCACAACGGTTCAAATTTTGCCCCGTTTTGCGCGCTCAGTAATTAATCCGTCGTTTGTTTATACTTGTAATAACAAACGGAAGAGCGAGAGAGTCAAGAAGCAAGATGGCCACCCATAATGCAGGACCTGGCAAAAAATTTGAGTTGCCGCCAAACTCGGAGTATTAATGTAGCAGACCGCAAAAAAACGCCGCGAAGACCCCAAAAAACCCCGCCATGCGTCCGGTCAAGTGGAGGATATTTATCCCGCCAATTTTGGGGATATATCACCATTCGCCATGATTTGTGTCTTCACTGCAGATATGGCTGAGAAATCGTGTCAGTGGGACGAAGAAACTTTGCAAGGCCAGTCTTCAGAGGGAAGAAGAGATGGTGACGAAGATGATAACCGTTCCCTTCATGACAGGGGGGATGTGTGGCCGCAGTTGCCTGAGACTCCCCTAAGGGATACGTGGCCATGGGGAGGTCTCGTTCCGGCAGGCTATGTCCCCCCGGCGTACGAGGGGGCATTGCTGTTGAATCCGCCCACTGACGTTCCATCGGAAGGTACTAGGGGGAACCGTCACCGACCCTTCTTCCCCATCTGGGACGGCGAGTCTGCATTGGTGGATAGGGGGGTGGCTAGTCGGCTGGTGGAGAACTCCATCCTTCCCATTGACCAAAGTGTCCTGGGTCAAATTGACATTGAAAGGCTCGCTAACTCAGTCGTTTATGGTAGTTACCAGGTTAAGTACTAATGTCGTCTCGTTGTGCTGTTGCCTTACTCTTACAGTCTTACTTATCCATGATTCCCTGCAGACATCATTGGTCGGGGCGGAACTGCGTCGCCGAGTGGTGCAATTGTTGATTGCCGAGCGGAAAAAGGCGGTTTCCTTCGAATCTCAACTTAAGGATTTGAAGAAGCAGCTGATGAAAGAGAGAGACCGCAGATCTCAGGCGGAGTGGGAGGTTGTGAAAGCTAAAGATCGGGCGGCCTCTATGTCAGCGGTTCGGAAGAGCTCCGAAGAGCGATGGTACGTAGAGAAGAGCAGTCTCCTGGCTCGTATAGCCGAGTTGGAGAGAAACTCGCTTCCTCCAAACTCGATTGCAGACGTGAGGCATGAGGCTAAGGCGAGGAAGCGTCAGCGATCTGGTCGGGAGTCCGGTGGAGGATCGGCCCAAACGTAGGACGGTTTGGCTACCAACGCCCCCTCCAGCGAGGTGTCTGTGTGAATCGTGGCCATCTTAGTACCCCAAATGGTTTTCATATTTTGAGAGGTGAACATGTGATGGTTTACGCGTTAGTAATGAACCACGAACATTCAATTGGCAATGAACACCGTCTGGTGCAGTCTTTTACCGCTTGTTAGTTTAAATATTTGTTTGCCAACCATTAGCGATCTTCATACACCGATTGCTTAATTTCTTGTGGATATTAAAACTATTAGCATACATCCATCACAGAAATGGTCAAGGATGGTGTGAAATATCGAAGTTTACCGGGAATATACTTAGTGCACGTGAACTGTGTTGGAATTGAGCTTAGCATCACAGTGAACCAGATATACAATTTTTTTCTCATTGCTCACACCGGTCCCACCTTTTACCTGATGTGTATGGATGAATCTGATTTGTCAGTGTGTTTCATTGGAGTCATTTTCTCCAGCATTCACATAGCCTCTACATGCATCGAGATTATTACGTATAGAGTTTTCCTTTAAACGAACTTGGGATATTGGACTTATGCCATAGATTCAAGTAGACCATCGTCAAGGAGAGAAAGATTCAAGAATACGCAGAGGTGGAAATCACTTCATGCAACATAAATAACACATTTACTGCAGTATACGGTCTTCAACATCAATAACATACCAAAGCACACAATTATGAGTCCAACTCTTAGCATTCTCCTTTATGGCCGTTGTGCGCGGTGAGCAAATTTTTAATGCTGTAACATAAATTGCTCAAAGCTCACAACGGGCAAAATTATGACAGTCGTGCGAATTTAGCTACTGTATCCTATAACATAAATGTTCAAAGCGCACAACAAGCAAAGACATGATGGCGCGTTGAGTTCCCGTTGTGCAGAAATCCCATAGATTTTGTACAAAAATCCCAAAAAATTCAGTATATTCTTTCATTATAAACTCAGTCACTACATTTGCACAAAATTATAAATTCAATGCTCTGATGATACGGTAATTACAGTGGGAGATTTGCCTACATCTTTACAGAATAATGTCTCGAATTGTCACATCCTCTCTTCAAGGCCTTCCACCCATCCTTCGGCCGCAGGCAGGCGGTTAGCCTTCCATTGCCTTATTACCGGTGGGACCGGGCTTCTATCTTTAAGTTGAATATTTACAAAGTGATTATTATTTACAAAACCTATGGTGAAGGGACCACGTTTCGTACCTTGGTGTGGTCCTGATCTTAACGGAAAAAATGAAAGACATTGTTGCATTGACAGCAGATGTATTACACAGTTATAACGATTTGAGATAATATGTCCAACTTCAGGGAAGGTCATCCAATATTGCATCGGGGGGTGGTCACCCATATAGTTAATTGACACTACCTGTTCTTGTGCACTTTCCTCACCCATCACCTTTGAGTACACATCATAGTGGTCACGCAGCTCTTGAAGCAACTCTCTTCTGACCACCTTCCACTGGTCCTCTCCCATCCCTAGATGTGAAGATATAGCCATGTAACCACAGTTCCCATCTGCCGTCACATCTGTGACGTTCGATATATATTTGGCGATTGCAGCGGGGAATTGATCAAGATAAGGTATGCCTCCTTGAACGGCTCTAGCGTCATTTGCTTCATAATTTGCTGCTGCAAATGAAGCTGTAGCAGAAACCCCAGTCATACTGCCAGATGTCGCGGCTTTGCCAGTTGGTTTCTTTCTAGCAAGTTGAGGAGGAATGGGTGGGGCAGACGTATTTTTGATCCTTTGGGACCGTCTCTGCTGGACACGGCCGACGCTTTCTTGTTTCGATGAGACTTCAGGTGGAATTTGAGCAGAGCAACTAGCCGCATCGGCGAAGTCATGATCAAAATGAGCAGGATGAATGGGGGTGGCTGTATCTTCATTTGTCAAATTATTATCCCTTTTTCTTCTTCCATTGAACACGACATTAACTTGCGGCTCTGTAATCAGATTTGTCGCCGAGGTAGCTAGCTCCTTCAACTTAATTTACAACTCCTGCTTCATCGGCCCATCAAGTTGAGCATAGAGCTTGTGTATGCGCTCTAATTCAGCATGTATAAGCCCATCTTCTTCAGACATCAATTCCGGCTTAGCCTCCATGCCTAGCTGCTTCCAATGAGAATTTACGGCATCTAAGGGAATGGGGCGATTTTCCCTTGTGTATTTGCCAATCTCATTGGCACATGGTACACCATAAATCATTCTAGCTAGACAATCACCTGTGCATTGGTCCGTTCCCATAGGGTTAGATTTATCAGCTTCCACAAACATTATCTTCAACGCCGCAGCGGCTGTAAATCTTATCAGCTCCTTGAACAAGAACCCATGCACATTATGTTGCAACATGATCTTAGATTTCTCGAATGATGCCTTGATCTCGATATGCTTCCCCTCTAATGATTCATGTATGGTTGGCCAAGAAGCGGATAAACTGAAGGCCGATGAACCCAATGCCCTTTTAAGCTTAGAATGTTCAGTCTGGGCTCTTTTGGTCTGCCCTCTGTTGGTACTGACATTTCCAAAGTGGAGATTGCCATCTGTCCATACAGAAATAAACTTCTCCTTGTACTTGTCCAACCAAGATGTCTTCACATAGCTCACGACCCTTGTGTAATCTTTGTACTCGGTCTACAATGCCTTCAGTTTAGCAACATACTCCTCCTCCTTGCGTGCCCCCACCCATAAATTCCAGCTAGAGATGAAACCTAACCGTTTTTCTTGATCTTCAAAAGAGGGCTGGCAATTTTTGGCAATGTTTTTGGATATGTGCATTCTACATATTTGGTGCACCGCAAGGGGAAATTCATGGCCAATGGCATTCATAAGTGCTGGCTCCAGTGCTGACAAAATTACACGTGGCATCATGTATCCCTGCAGCAAAGAGCTCAACTTACCCAAGGCCCACAAGTAGTTCTCCTCACGTACGGCCTCCGTGTAACAAAATGCCGCTGCGAACTGAATATCTATGGACGTCACCCCATACATCTCCATCAATGGTGGCATGTTACGGTTGGTCTTCAACGCGCAGTCCATAACCAGAATCTCTAGAAATTTTCGTAATAACTCAACCGACTGCGGATGTGCCCAAAATATAGTCCTCACTGCAGTTGTCACTTCGTCCACTTCATGATACACAATGTAATTACGCTGTGTCAGTAGATTAAGGAATAGCTGCATTTCTGCTCTCCAGGCCATTTACCCTGCCTTCATCCTCTGTCTGGCTTTATAAATAGTGTTGATTGTGGTAGATGTTGCATTATCCTTTTCCTTCAGGTATTTCAAGATTTCCCTTGGCCTAAGCAGTCTATGTGACAAGTCTCTCACCGTGGCCATCTCCCCACCTCCGAACCTCCTCTCATCTGGATGTCGCTCGATGTACATTGCAGGTTTATGGTTGTGATTGCCACGTACAACTGTCAAAATCCACTTATCTGTTGCCACACCATTAGCCCTCAAGTAGAAGGGACATGAACACTTCTTGCTTCGAGTTGATTTTTTGGCCGATATATCCGGCCTGTGTGGCCGATATGTCCCACTTCTTTCACAACAAAAATAATAAGTTGGGACCCTATTGCCCTTTGTACTCATATTTGATGATTTTGTAACAACCAAATTCCCGGTTTTCACACCGACCCCTTTTACCCATTTACCAAGCTCTTCTATGCTGGGGAAAATTTTATTTGTTGTGAACTGATTTGTATAATCTTCATTAACCTCTGAGCCTTCAACAATACGCTGAATTAAGTACCAGATACCAATATAGTCACTAACTGTTAAGCTTTATTTTCTAGTAAATTAGTCAGTTAATAAAGCAAAATAATTTCAAACCTTTGCTTCTTTGTCTGCTTCATCCCAGATCCCCTCAATGTGTACCGAGCCCATCTCAATCTTCGTAATTTCTACGCAATCATGTTCCAAATGTACATTGCAGCAATCAATTTCTGAAATTATCAAAAAATACCAAATTAATTAGCATCAATTAATGGCTTACCAACTTTACGATGCAATGCGGCCGCAGTCGACTATTTTAGGGCACCCCAACCCAATGACACAAATCTTTTGCACTGCCTTAAGGACCTTCGTTTGATATAAGCAGGAACTCTTATAGTCTATATACCTCAACGAATTAGAATAATTTCTGTTGATCAAACCCTATCTCGTTAGCTTTTCCCGCCTTAGGTCACAAAACTGATCGCATATGGAAGCTGTTACGATGCATTTGTATATACGGATGCGTAGAAATAGTGGTTCATAGTGTAAATTACTCATCACGAACAGTGGGAGGGCAAAAATGTAAATTGCTCTCCTCTGTGAACCGTCTAGCAGTTTGCCCACCGCACACAACCGTGCAAAACACGGACTTGCTCAGCGCACACACCCACGCAAAACTGGGAATTGCTCACCGCTCACAGCCAATCAAAACACGGAATTGCTCAGCGCACACAACCACGCAAAACTCGGAATTGCTCTGCGCACACAACCACTCAAAACCCGTAATTGCTCACCGCCCACAACCGTTTTGGTCAAGTCCACGTGCACATGTGGACGGGTTATTTGCTAGTAATATTTCAAACAAGACTTGTTTACTCAACCAGCACAACTGGTAAATTATTGTAGACCCGATATGACCCGGCAGGACCCGAAATTGTCCCGTGATACCTTCTGCTCGCAGCGAATTGACAGACAATTACACAGATTGCTCACGGCGGAATTTCAAACGGCAAGTATTTTCAAAGATCGCTCAAGTCGCCCAGACCAAAATCCTAAAGCTTTGATTTTTATTTAATTACTCGAAGGATACATCACTTAGTCAACTGGTGAGATCAAACAAAGAGCTGCATCGAGAGAAATCGATTTAGGGGTTTTGACCTAAATTTATCAACATCGACTCTTTGGTACGTCTATACTTTTAAGTACAGTTTATCTGCCTTTCTTATTTTGATTTTACATGCATTCATCCACGGTTGAGGTTGATGAAGTCGGTACAAAAATCCAAGGTAATATTGATTTATCTTCTCGGCAATAATGCATTAAATCTTTGAGGATCAGGTTATGAATTGTTTGATACATGATACTATGGATTTTACAACCGACTTTACCACCAATCAACTGTTCAAGGATAGAAAAGAGCTGTTTCAGTGGATACAAAACGTCGGGTTAAGTCATGGGCATGTGATTGTTACATGTTCGGGGAGATTAAGTAAAACGGCCAAAGGGCATCATGCTGTGTACTTTGCGTGTGAAAGAAGCGGTGAGTATCGGGGACACCGAAAGCTAAAAAAGACCAACCAGCCTGTTAAAACCAAGAAGTGTTCATGTCCTTTCTCATTGCGTGGTTATATGGTGGGAGTGGGCGTTGAGGAGTGGAAGGTAACAGTCGTTTGTGGCAGGCACAACCATGAAGCAGCTAAATATGTCGATGGCCATTCCGATGACGGGACGTTGCAGGGAATGGAGATGGAAACAGTGCGTGACTTGGCGAATAGCAAGGTTCGGCCAGCTGAAATTTTGAAAGTACTGAAGGCAAATAAAAACTTCAGTGCTACCTCAATCAAAGCAATTTATAATGCACGAAACCGGTTACAACGGGGGAAGAAGGTTGGTATTGTAAAACAGTTGAAGGAGTTAGCATCAGCTGATAAAATTGTGGGTGCTGAGAATGTGAAGGCTGTGAATAATGAGGGGGAGGATCAAAAGGTGGGGGAGGCGTTTTGGGAGAATGCAGTGCCTGCTGAGTTGCAGGAGGAGGATCATACTGGGAAGATGGGTGGGGAGGATGATAAGGTGGATCGTAATGAGGCGGAGCAGACTGCTGAGGAGGAGGATGATGATGATGAGAATGCAGTGGCTAAGGCCTTTGAGAAGGAGCATGAGGTTCTACGTCTTCAAATTTTTACCCTGGTAGCGGAGATTGCTAAGCAGCATGCTGAAATAACGGTAGCGTCTACATTGACGTGTAAGCCGGGTAAGGGAAGAAGTAGACCGTTGTGGAAACGTACAATAAAGAAGCCGAAACAATCAATTTCACATGATGATAGTGACGAGGACTTGGCTGCCGACATAATAATACCATATTAGAACGCTTTTCCTGAGTGTCTACGACCCCTTATAGTGCATGCCGTAGATGTGAAAGCAGGCGGAAACTGTGGGTATATGGCTGTGGCAGCTAAGTTGGGACTGGGTGAGGACGAATGGAGGCAGGTGAAATATGACTTGCGAGAAGAGATGCAGAACCACGACGGCTTGTACCGGCAACTTATGGATGCCGTGGAATTTAAAAAGAATGTAGTGGCACTGGGCCATTTGTTAGACCGTCCAAAAGCTAAATGGTGGATGCAGATGCCAGAAATGGCACATGTCATTGCCTCATGCTACGACTGTGTAGTACATATTCTTGCACCTCATCAGTGTGTGACATATTTTCCTTTAAGAACTCCTCCAGTACCCCTATCATCCAGACGCCACATAACGTTGGGTCATGTGAACAATAATCACTTCGTTATTGTTAAACTTGCCCCATATGGTCATGTCCCTCCGACTTCAAGTATGTGGCTAAGATACCGTTCCGATGTGTCAGCCGGATGGCCGGCTGCTTATGAGGATAGGATGCATCAATTCCAGTCAATAGTATTTGGGTACGATATTGCAACCGTTGACGTTATTGAAATATTGTAGGATAAAACGTTGTATCATTTTACTGTGGATTGTTTATTTCATATTGACAGATTGGTAGCATGAAATTTTATCATGTCTGCCTAAATGTGCAAATGTTATCATCTGTATGCCGTGCTTTGGTGTATGGTATCTATAAGTTATGCTCAACGATAGACCTACTAATCAAGTTTGCCTCTTACTAACTTTTTGGTGAACAGGTACAAACTGATATATACTGGATTTTGAATGCTTAATAACACACACAATCTATCCAGATTTTCTTAAGGGTGTTAATTAATACAACTAATGATAGTTATCACATTGGTATTATATTATTTTATACGTATCAATAATGTTGTTAACATCGGCATAAGAATATGAGGAATCCAATAGAATAAATATTAAAAACAAAATTTAGATCTCCTCAGCGCGCACCACGGTCAAAATCGTTCTCAGCGTCGCGATTAATAACGATTACCGTTACTAATGTCAAGCCTGACAATCCATGTAATATTACTCAGCGCGCAAAACGGTTCGAATCGTGCTAAAATATAACCGTTGTGCGCGCTGAGTAAAATTAGCCAACTAAACCACCGAATTTACTCGAAGCGCGCAACGGGTTAAAATTTTTACCCGTTTGGACCCTCTTTCATCCCTTGATAAATTTTGCTCACCGCTCACAGCCATAACCTTCCACAGATTGCTCAAGGCGGAATATCAAACGACCAGTTGTTCGTAGATTGCTCAAGGCGCACAGACGGAAATTCCAAAGATTTGATTTTTATTACTGGGCTCGACATTTACATCACAGTGGCAACTACTGCGTTCAAACAAATCGGTGAAGCGAGAGCAATCGATTTAGGGGTTTTCGACATAAATTTGTCGAAATCGTGATTTGGTAAGTATACAATGTTAAGTACATTTTATTTGATATCCTTATTACAATTACAATGTGTAGAAAGAGGAGGCGAAATTTTTGGTTTTTAATTTCCTGCAGATACAGTTGAGATTGATGGAGATGCTAAAAAATTCGGAGGTAATATTGATTTTTCTTTACGTCAATAATGTAACTAATGTTTGGTTCCCGGTCCAATTAGTTGTATGAATTGTTTGATACAGGTGTATATGGATTATACAGCCGAATTTACAATGATTCAACGTTTTAAAAGTAGAGACGAACTCTTTCAGTGGATAAAGAGCGTCGGACGACAACAGGGGCATGTGATTGTTACCAGTGCGTCGAGTATGAATAAATCGTCCAATAGGACTCCCGCTGCCTACTATGCATGTGCAAGAAGAGGGAACTACAGGGGACACCGACCAGTACGAAAGAGCAACCGGCCAGTTAGAACCAACAAGTGTGGATGCCCGTTCAAATTGCGTGGTAATGAGGTGGGCGATGGCGGTGAGTGGAGTTTAACGGTCGTTGATGGCAGTCACAACCATCAAGCTGCTAATTATGTCGCGGGCCATTCCGACGACGGGGTGTTGCAGGGAAAAGAGGTGGAAGCATTGCGAGACTTGGCAAATAGAAAGGTGCCGCCGTCAGCAATTTTGAAAGGCCTGAAGGAAACTAAATCCTTCAATGAAACACCAATCAAATCAATTTATAATGCACGTTCCCGATTACTAAGGGGGCAGAGTGTGGGTATGGTAAACAAGTTGAAGGAGTTAGCATCACCGTGTAGAATTGTGGGTGATGAGCTTGTGGTGCATGTGGATAATGTTGAGGAGGAGCAGAAGGGAGATGAGGAGAAGGTGGATGAGGCTGAGGAGGCGACTGCATTGGCTGCTTATTGGCAGGATGATGTGGTGGATCGTAATGCGATGGAGCAGGCTGCTGAGTAGTTGGCTCTTAGTGGGCAGGAGCATAATGCTGTGGAGGAGGATGAGGTTAATGCAGCGGATGAGAATGTGGAGCCGAGGGTGCATGATGTTTATGGGGATGATGAGGCTGAGAATGCAGTGGCTGCTGAGTTGACTGTAGATGATTATGTTATTGGGGAGATGGTGGAGACGGAGGAGACGGTTGCCCTTAACGTGGAGGTGCAGAATGCTGAGGAGGTACTGGTGGAGGATAATGCAGCGGCTGAGACTGTGGAGCCGAAGGTGTATGAGGAGAAGGCGAACGAGGAGGATGATGATAAGGAAGTGGCTACTGATTTGATTGCTGAGGAGCATACTGGGAAGTTGGTGGATACGGCGGGGACGGTGGAACGTAATGTGGCTGACCAGACTGCTGAGATGGATGAGGGGGAGAATGCAGCTGGGGAGAATGAGGAGCCGCAGGAGGATGAGGCGAATGTGGAGGATGTGGAGTTTGAGAAGATAGAGGATGCTCGGTTGATGCAAGCTGAGCTTACGTTGGAGTTGGGGGCGACGGTGGAGACGTGGGATCATAATGTGGATGCTCAGACTGCTGGGAGGGAGGAGGAGACGGTTGTGGCCTCGTATTTTGATGAGCACGAGGAGATGGATGGCATGCTTAAACAACTTTCTCCCCTGCTTGATGAGATTTCTGATCATTTTTCGGATGTGACGGAGAAGCCTACAGTTAGGAGGAAGCCTGTTAAGGCTCCACGGTTGCATTCAATTGCGGAGCATACGGCGGCGGCAAAGGAGAAGCCTAAATGGAAGAGGCGGCCTTCGAAGGAAAGTAGTAGGCGTCTGAAACTTCAAATAAAGAAGCCGAAACCTTCGTTTCCCCCTGATGATTATGTTGATGATTTGCCTGCCAACTTCCTCATACCATATTATTTGGATTTTCATCACACGCTACAACCCCTCATGGCAGGCGGCGTAGACGTGGATGCAGATGGCAACTGTGGGTACAGGGCTGTGGCGGTTCAGTTGGGCTTGAAAGATTCCGATTGGCGGACTGTCAGAGCTGATTTGCTCTGTGAGATGCGGACATACAGCGGCTTGTACAGGCGTGTTCTGAGTGAGGTTTCATATAATAATAATTTGAAGGTAGTGAACTATTTTATTACTGATAAAGTTGCAGGACGGGAAAATGGATGCAGATGCCAGACATGGGACATGTCATTGCCTCATGCTACAACTGTGTAGTACATTTGATTTCAAATGATATGTGTGTGACATTTTTTCCATTGAGAAGTCCTCCAGTAAACCGAGCCTCCAGACTCCACATAACGTTGGGTTATGTGAACGGAAATCACTTTTTTATCCTTCAACTTAAACCAGCAGGTGACGTCCCTCCGACTTCAGTTGTGTGGACAAGATCGCATGACCCTGTGGCCGATGGATGGCCGGCTGGTTACGAACAGAGGATGCAGTCATTCGTTGATAGTGTAAAAGGTACGGATATTGCTACCGCTGATGATTTTTAGTATCTGTAAGATAAAACGTTTATCAATGTAATAAGTTTTTTTGGTATAAAAATGGACCACTTTGGCGGATGAAATTTTATCATGGCTTCCGAAATGTGCAAATGTCATCATCGGTATGGATTGATGTTGTGTATCATACCAATTACACCGAGCGCAACACTGCAGTAATATTGCCCGTTTTGCGCTTTGAGTAATTATGTCTTTACCTACCAAATTGCTCAACGCGCAGAACTGGAAATATTAGTGCCGATTTTGCGCTCTGCGTATTTTTAATAACATCAACCTGTGTTCCAAATTGTTATGCGATGAGAATGTGTCATTGTCAGTGTGTCCAATACTCCAAGTGAGAGTAGGGTTATTGTATCATATATGTTATTGTCTGACAAAATTGCTTACCACAAACTCCCATTGATAAGTTTTGCCCGTTGAGCGCCTTTATTAGCCAATTTGTTAGTGGTTACTACAATTGCTCACCATTCACCACGATCAGAACAAATAATTTTGGCCAGTTGTGCGCGGTGAGAAATTTTGTTAGTGCGAAAAAAAACTCCTCCTCGTCCACTCAATAAAATTTGCTGATATATCCACATTTATTGCTGCTCGCACCGTGCAAATTTTTAATGGTTAACAGAAATGCTCACAGCGCACAACGGTGATATATTGGAACCTTTGGTCTTACTAATAGTCTAAGAGACTCCTCGAGTCTGCAGATCAGTGTTGGTGAACATACAGAGCAGGGATCGTTAATATACAGCGGATTGCTACCAACCGGATGTTCTGCTATATAATGATTAATGCCTGCCTAAGTTTTGCGCGTTGGGATAAACTGTAGCCACTAAAAAATAGCCCAACGTGCACAACGGGCAAAATAATGCCCTTAGGCTCGGGCAAAATTACGAGCACAACGAGAAAACAACGCGCACAACGGGCAAAAATTACGCGCACAACGGGAAAAACAACGCGCACAACGGGAAAAAAGGAAAGCCGGTGGTTCGCTTTTTGAGCATATAAAAGGTAGTTTATCAACAATTGTTAAACGCGCACACACCTAGTAGCCTTATGCCCGGTGTGCGCGTTGAGCAAAGTTGCGACGATAGCCCATTTGCTCAACGTGCCCCGCACGGACTAATTTTGCCCGTTGTGCGCTTTGAGCATATTTGTAGGATGCTGTAATTTTTGTTCCCACGGTCAATCATTCACACTCCTATTTTCATCATACTAAAATTGTGATTCCGCAATATGCCAACAGTCAAACTTCGCTTAGAAACTTTACCTAGTCAATCTGATTCATAAACTGCATGCAAACCTTTAGATTAACGCTGATACATATTCAAACAGTGACCATTCCAAAATGGCCAACCCATTCTAACATACTAAAGTACGTACAGATACAGATCCAAACAGATACATATCCATTTACTCTTACAAACTGATACATTTGAGTGTCTTCACAGATGTTTGCAATGAAGTGGCGTGTGATCTGCGTGTTTCCCCCTTCAACTTCCGCGAGTTCATCGGGCGCACATCTTCGTTGCGTTTATTAACGTCCTTGCATAGTTGGATATGAGAGTCGCGTCGTTGTCACCTGCAGTCAAGTATGTAGCCGTGTCAAACACAACGCCTGGAACCCCGATTCCCCTGTGGCGATGTACGACACGGGCAATGCGCTCCACATCTACGTTGCACTTGCCGAATTTCTGCCCTGATCTGCTCAAGATGATTGGCATACCAGATGTTTGCAATGACGTGGAACTTTGTCCTTTGTAGGAGACGCCGTGAATTGGAAAGTCGGCAAACCGTTTCGCGTATTACCGTCATTGCTGTTGTCGTTGTAACATGAAGTCAGGACAAAAGACACCGATTGGAACTCCGTTACCGGAGAAGATGTAAAACAACACAGGGTTGCATAAGAAGTTGTGTTTGGGAGTGTAAGAGATCGGAAAGGATAGGATGGAGTGTCTGTGCGTGAAAGATGATGTATAGTGAAACGATGAAGGGTTTGATGGAGGAGATGGAGTGTATAAAGAGGAGATGGAGATGGATATGGAGTGTATAGTAAGACACGCAAAATAAATACATAGCCACAATTCATAATAGGAGGGAATAACAATCTATCATGGTACAACCCCCAGCAGCTTTCCTGAAACATGAGAGACAACATAGCCAATATCACCCCAAAAGAATATGGTATGATCATCGTACACATTTTTCATAGTGTTGTTTAGGAAAAATTTTCTCAACGCAGTTGCAACACCCCCCAGCATTGTCGGGGATGCTTGATTATAAATGGACGATAGCCCTTCGTTGCATAAGTTTCCAACATGAACCATTTACCTTTACGTGAAAAGAGTACTGGATGAATGCTATCGTCCATATCTATATCAAGCATGCACGAACAGCTGAAGGACTTATTGTTTCCATACGGAGGTTGTGTGGGCAAATAAAGAAGATGATGATAGAAGAAAGTAGACGAAGTTTAGAGAAGATGAGTGCTCGTTGTCTGCCATTTATAGGGGAAATTGGACCAATCATAATGAAGCGTATAAAAAGTCCATGATCCTACAGTAATGCAATGGATCTCGGGAATCAACATTTAGAGCATCTCCAAAGGGGCTCCCTAAATTATTTTAGAATGTGGAAAAAAATAGGTTAATTACTCTCCGCGCAAAACCATGAAACCCTACGGTTTTTCGCCTTGATCACATAATAGGAAAATTACACTCAACAATACTACTCTCCACTAAGATTTTTTAATACATTATATTCGCCGTGCACACCGGGCTAAATAATACAGAGGCGAGTAACTATCATAATTGCTCACCGCGCAGAACGTTTAGAAAACGAGAATTGCTCAATGTGCAAAACGCAGAACGCATGACAGCGAATTGTATTGATGAGAAGAAGTAGAGTTAATGTGTGGCTACATCGAAGACCCCGTCATGCTACAGAGGGGTTCTCGTGAATATACAAATGACTGCTCATCTACAGCGGATTGATGTCAGAGAGATGAAGAGACGTTAATTGCGATGGGAGAGAATTGATGTAGCTGGAGCGATTTGAAAGCTCTCAGGGAGACCTTTGACCCGAAAAATGACACAAATGTCCTCAAAAGCAAGAGCAATTGTGACCCAGTGGAGAACTTTGTGGCAGTTCACCCTCACTGCGACAAAATTGGTTGTGTGTGGTGAGCAATTTTGAGGTTTGAGTGATTTTGTGCGCTGAGCAATTCTGATTTTTGAGAGGTTGTGTGCTGTGAGACTTCTGAGTTTGAGTGGTTCTGTGCGATGAGCAATTTTGAGTTTTGAGTGGATTTGTGCGCTGATCAATTCTGAGTTTTGAGTGGGTTTTGTGCGGTGAGCTTATTCTGAGATTGAGTGGTTGTGTGCAGTGAGTAATTCTGAGGTATGCGTGGTTTTGTAGCCGCTTACTTAATTACTCAACGTTGAGACATAATTGATCAAAGCAAAGAAAGAAAAGCCCCCGTATTCGATCTCTCCTCACAATCCCAGGGTGTTGGGACGATTTGCCTCTAGACACTCCTCCCCTCTCAAAAGAAACCTCCCGTTGGCCCGATCGTTGGATAGGCCCTCCTTTGATACCGGACCTCTCCTTCCCGACGAATTCTTCCTCTTACAGGCGGATCGCCAACGAGTTATTACTCTTACACATGGAGCGGCCCGCCTTCCACTCCCCGACTTCCCTTGTAGAACTTACACCAGGGGACTTAGGGCGGACCGCTCCTCCCCTCCAACGCCTACTCCGTGACGACCTCCACCTCCGGGGGCGGCGTCGCCGAAACCTCCCGTTGGCCCGATCGTTGGATAGGCCCTCCGTTGATACCGGACCTCTCCTTCCCGACGAATTCTTCCTTTCTCAGGCGGATCGCCGACGAGTTATTCGTCTTACACATGGAGCGGCCAGCCTTCCACTCCCCGAATTCCCTTGGAGAACTAACGCCAGGGGACTTAGGGCAGACCGCTCCTCCCCTCCAGCGCCTACTCCGTGACAACCTCCACCTCTGGTGGAGGCGTCGCCGCCCGCGGGGTGTCGGTCCAAATCACCGGTGAAGGCATCACCATGTAGGGATGGCAATTTTCGACCCGGCACGATAGCCCGGCACGGGCCCGGCCCGATAAGACCGTGCTTGGGCCAACAATTTTGGCCCGAAATCCTTATCGGACCGGACCGGCCCGGCCCGGTTCATTTTCGGACCGGACCCGGGCCAAGCTTTTCAGCCCATGGGCGGCACGGCACGGCACGAAAAGCATTTGATCGCCCCACTTCAATTTGACCACACACCATTCTGAAGCAGATTTCAGTAATGTGCATTCATTTATAGTTTTGAGTCCAATGTCATGAATTTTATTAGATCAAGGTCCAAATATCATAAATTTTAACAACTTCCCGTCAGCGCCAACTTTGATGTTTTCGGATCTTGGGGGTCGATCTTAGTTTCCGAGAAGAGACAAAGAACCACCAAACATGTTACTTCATCTTGCCAAATAAATGAAAACAATGTAGGACACATCACCTTATGCAACCCACTCAATTCCTTCTTTCGTGCTCCATTTTGATGCATCTTTAAGCAAATGAGACAAGTTTGTGTTTAAAAATATGATAAAATATTGTCACAATACATAATTTATTCAACCCTATCGGACCGGGCCGGGCGGCCCGAATTTTTATCGGACCGTGCCCGGGCCTCTCCGAAATGGCCCGAAGTCTTATCGGGCCGGGCCGGCCCAGTCCTTTAAGAAAATCGGACCGGGCCGGCACGGCCCGATAAGACCAGGCCGGCCCGAATTACCACCCCTATCGCCATGCCAATCACCCCACTGGGCACCACCGTTCCCAGACAACGGGTCCCCCGCCATCCAACGGTCTGCCTTCCACTCATCGACCTCCCGTCGCACATCCTGAAGTGGAACGAACCCCCAGCCCGCCATCCAACGGCATGCCTTCCACTCCTTGACGCCCCGTCGCACATCCTGGTGCAGGTTATAGTAAATTGGAACGAAACCCCCGACCGCCATCCAAAGGCCTGCCTTCCACTCCTCGACCTCCCGTCGCACATCCTGATGCAGTTTACAGTAAAGTGGAACGGCCCGCCATCCAACGGCCTGCATTCAACCACTGGCGTCTTTATCGACGTATTGTAAAGAACGCGAAAATGTCCCTCCAAGCAAGTTGTTAAATTCCGTCTATGATAAAATTAACTTGTTTACATGCAAACTTTTAGATTATCTCTGATACATAATCAATCTGAAGACATTTTAAATTAAATCGGCTACATATTCAATCGACTTCGTATACTGATTGAAATTTTTTAGATTATATCTCAGACATATTCCAATTGATGACATTTTCAAAATGACCCCGCCATTCAACTATATGGATGTACATACTGATACAGGACAAAACATATTCATTACCCTATGCTCTTTACAAACTGATACATATGATTGTCTTCGTAAGATGTTTGCAGTGAAGGTGCTTTTTACCGGATCTATTGTCGGTGTGATCTGCGTGCTTCACCCTACAACGACGCCTGCAATGACGACACTCCTATCCTGCCTACGGTTGCCGTAAGTAGGCAACGACGTTAACTAACGCAACGAAGCGACCATCTTCGATGAGTTTATGGACGTGTTTGCCAACTATCTGCCACCGTAGCCCTTATAGGAGTGTCGTCATTACAAGCGTCCTTGTACCCGGCTGTCAAGTATGATGACGGTTCAAAGCTAGGAACTAACAAATTTATGGCCGTTGTGCGCGATGAGCAAATTTTTAATGGTTTAAATAATTACTCATAGCGAACAACAAGAAACGACAGGTGTAGACGCTTTGAGTCGTTGTGCGCTTTAACATGTGTTCGATTTGAGCATCTAAGGTATTTTATAGACAATGGTTTAACGCGCACAACCAATCTGAAGACATATTCAATCGAATTCAACTATATTGATGTACATACTGATACAGACCCAAACTGATTCATTAGCCTATGCTCTTACAAACTGATACATATGATTAAGCCTGGATGGCGGCCCTTGGTCACATAGGTTGGCGGTGGATGGCTACTGTCCCTCTGAGGCACAAGCACTCCTTCATGTTGTTTTCGATCACTTGTCTCGCATCCAAATTGAAGAATAAAATGAAGAAGAATCGCGTCGGAATACGGAAAAAGGCGAAATTCCTGTTAGCATCGATCCAGAGGTTCTCGAATGCTTCATTGGCTGCGAGCCCTTGCGGTGTACATCGACCACGTTTACAGTTACCGTGCTCAGCGTATTTGTCATGCAATCCGAAGGCATCTGCTGATCCCAGTATTCTAGCGCTGAAGCTTCCAGGTCTGGAAAATCAAACATTTCATCCTGGTAACAAAACATAATGCTTAATGCCATCATACATACATACGTAGTTTTGAATTATTCAGAGGAAATAATTAGAAAATTTGTACTTACTCCAATGACTAGATCCTCCAGGTTCGGGCAGCAATTCAGCAAGCATGACAGGATTGAAAACGTCGTTGTTGTGCAGGGTATCCGTCTGAGGGTGAGTTCTTTCATCTTGGGCAAGAGACACCACAGAGTAACGGGCATGATATAGATATCAGATATGGACGATAGCATTCATTTAGCTGTTCGTCCATTTATAATCAGGCATGCCCGAAAAAGGGTTTCCAGATGTGAGGATTTCGCCTTCCACGAATAGCTGAAGGACTTAATGTTTCAATAGGAAGGTTGTGGGGGCAAATAAAGAAGAAGATGATGGAAGAAAGTAGATGAAGTTGTGAGAAGATGAGTGCTCCTTGTCCGCCAATTTTATAGGGGAATTGGAGCAATCAAAATGAAGCGTATAATAAGTCCTTGATCCTACAGTAATGCAATGGATCTCGGGAATCAACAATTATTTACTCAACGCGTAAACCGCGGAATACCAACGCGAAAATCGCGTAATCCCAATTATTTTAGCATCTGGATCAAAATTGGTTAATTACTCTTCGCGCATAACAAGGAAACTCATCGATTTTTCGCCTTGATCAACATTGATGCTAACTCTCCACTAAGATTTTTTAATACATTTTATTCGACACGCACCCCGGGCTAAATAATACAGAAGAGAGAAACTATTATAATTGATTCTCGCGCAAAACGCATGGAAAATGGGAATTGCTCAATGCGCACAACGCAGATGGGTCAATGAGGATGTGACTGCTGTAGTACCATATTAACTGTGTGGCTACATCGAAGACCCCGTCAAGCTACAGAAGGGTGCTCGTGAATAAGAAAATACTGCTCCTGAAACTACAACTGATTGATACCAGACATATGATTTTCCCAAGAATGTATGACCAGTGGCAAGTGAGCTGGCAAAATTTATATTTTGGCCGTTGTGCGCGGTGAGCAAATTTTTAATGGTTTAAAAATTTGCTCAAAGCGCACAACAAGTATCACCAGATGTTCACTTTGACCCGGTGTGCGCGTTCAGCAAATTTGTTATGGCTAACATAATTGCGCAAAGCGCACAACATGCAGAATTATGACCGATGTGCGCGTTAAGCTCTATAGTTGCGTCGTTGACAAATTTGCTCAACGCCCCCACGGGAATAAATTTGACCGTTTTGCGCTTTGAGCATATTTGTGAATTACAATAATTTTAATTCCACCGCGCACCAGCGCATTGAATCAATCACATTCCAAATTTCATCATACTTAAACACGCACAACCAGCACAATTATGCCCGTTGTGCGCGTTTAGCTAAAGTGTAGATTAAATCTCATACATATTCTAGTTGATGTTATTTTGAAAATGACCCAGCCATTCAAATATATTGATGTACATACTGATACAGATCCAAACTGATTCATTAGCCTATGCTCTTACAAACTGAAACATGTGATTGTCGGTGTGATCTGTGTGCTTCCCCGTCAACTTCCGCGAGTTCATCGGGCGACCATCTTCGTTCCGTTTATTACCGTCGTTGCCGATTTTCTGCCATCATCGGCTGGATATGAGTGTAGTCATAGCATGCGTCGGTGTAACGTGCAGTCATGTATGTAGCCGTTTCAAAGACACCTAGAGAAACTCCGATTCACATGAGGCGTCGAACAACACCAACAGATCAAAATACTAAACACCGCTGGTCTTTGAACAACTTACAAGCTAAGATGCAGAACTGCATGCGGCGATGTGTTCCAGTAAGAGAATATTAAACCCTGCATGCGGCCCCAACCTCGTCGCATCTCTTCGTTACAACCTCCTCAAGATCTTCTAAGGCGCACGTAGGTGGAGGATCTTCGTTGTAGACAATGAAGGCGGATCCTACGGAGAACACACTGGCATTTGATGCGTCCATCACCTGTTCAACATTCATCCGGACGGTTCGACCGGCAGCTAGATCCACCTTTTCGAGGAAGCCCTTTTAAGGAGGCTCGAACTGATCGGTGAAGTAAAAGCTTAATCCAGAGAAGATCTTCACCGCCTGTAAGAGACCAATATAAGAGACAAATATGATATGTGCACTACTGGACATGGGCCTCCGCACAAGCATACACAAGGAAAAGTGTTCATAAGATGGCTTCCTCCGATAATTATCCAAAGACTCAAATAGTTCAAAACATTTTCCAATTCAAATAGTTCAAAGGCGCGACATGCCATCATTGGCGTGTCATTACAGTCACTTCCCTGCTCGTTTTGTAATTTCTGTCGCTTTACTTGAGCATCATCAACATCATCTGTTCGGACGAGGAAATGGATGTGTGACTCTTCACATCATTTGATTTTCTGGAAATCTGAGACAACCATGCCTTTTGTGTTTCCGCACAGGTTCCAGGCTTCTAGCTTCTGCATTATGA
The DNA here is from genome assembly GCA_030789695.1 of Scilla litardierei. Taxonomy (NCBI): domain Eukaryota; kingdom Viridiplantae; phylum Streptophyta; class Magnoliopsida; order Asparagales; family Asparagaceae; genus Scilla; species Scilla litardierei. The sequence goes on from CM061133.1 coordinate 185,889,712, forward strand.
GACAATTATGATCTGCTTCATCCACAGTCAGATTTGGCCAATTTGCCTGCGAGCCAAGAGATCGAAAAGAAAGGAGGGAGTGCTTGTGCCTCAGAGAGACGGTACCCATGCACCGCCAACCTAATTGACCCAGCGCAGCCAATCAGGGCGCAAAGGCCCGGGGGGCCATTCTTCTCTTCGCAGACCAGGGAGAGAAGCATATTCGGGAGGCGACTGCATCAGCCTGTAGTCCTCTGATTTCATACGTTTCTCCAGGGCATTCACGGCATTCACGATCCATTTATCCTACAGTAATGCTAGGGATCTCGGGAATGAACATCTTATTTACTCAACGCGTAATCCCACCGAGAAAAACGAGTAATCCTAAGTATTTTAGGCTCAGCTGAAAAAGAGGCAATTTACTCTCCCCACACGACAAGGAAACTGAACCGTTTTGCGCCTTGAATTACTCTCCGTCAAAGACTCGAAAAATTATTTATTTTCCAGCGCAACAAAAACAATCAAATTGTTTCTGTTGTGCGTGCGGGTTCATTGGTTCCACTATAAGCCCTTGTGTGTAATGTGGAGTCCTCAGATGTGAGACCGTCTGTGTACAGCGGTTGGATATTGATTAACACTATGACTTTTAACCACCTCGCACGACGCGCACGACGGCTAATTGATATCAGCCCTTTGTTGCGTTTATTAACGTCATGGATTGGTAACGGCTATTTATTACAAATGTATTTTACAAATAACGTGACCAAATTTAATAATTTTAGTACCGATGGAAATATCTCAATTATACCTACTACATGAGACCAATATTGGATATTTTTCGAGCAAATTTAAAATATTTACAATATTACAAGAAATACTAAATACTTAAAAATTAAAAAAAATTAACATTGAAGAATAATATTATTTATAGTTTTCTTTCATGCAGGAACAATGTATTAGATTAACCCATTATAATGATAAATATTTTTCATTAGTAAAGCTTAAACAAAGAAAAAATAGGATTTGAAGATGGTGGGTTGGAGTTGCCCATCCTCAAAAATAGCATCTTTTAGAGATATTCCATTTTGAAAGGGGGTTTTTAGAGATTTGTGGTGGAGTTGCTATATGGAATTGGAGCAATCAAAATGAAGCGTATAATAAGTCCTTGATCCTACAGTAATGCAATGGATCTCGGGAATCAACAATTATTTACTCAACGCGCAAACCGCGGAATACCAACGCGAAAATCGCGTAATCCCAATTATTTTAGCATCTGGATCAAAATAGGTTAATTACTCTCTGCGCATAACAATGAAACCCAACGATTTTTCGCCTTGATCAACATTGATGCTAATAGGAAACTTACTCCCAACAATACTACTCTCCACTAAGATTTTTTAATACATTTTATTCGACACGCACCCCGGGCTAAATAATACAGAAGAGAGAAACTATTATAATTGATCACCGCGCAAAACGCATGGAAAACGGGAATTGCTCAATGCGTGCAACGCAGATACGTCAATGAGGATGTGACGGCTGCAGTACCATATTTACTGTGTGGCTACATCGAAGACCCCGTCAAGCTACAGAAGGGTGCTCGTGAATAAGATTTTATGACACATATGATTGATACCACACATATGATTTTCCCAAGAATTTATGACCGGTGGCAAGTAAGGTGGAAAAATTTATAGCCGTTACATAAGTGCTCAACGTTCAGTACCAAAAAATTGCTCACAGGACACAGCGCACAACAAGTAACGCCAGGTGTTCATTTTGAGCCGGTGTGCGCGTTCAGCAAAATTTGTAATGGTTAACATAATGGCGCAAAGCGCACAACATGCAGAATTATGCCGGTTGTGCGCGTGACGCAAAAGTTGCGTCGAAGACAAATTTGCTCAACGCCCCCACGGGAATAAATTTGACCGTTTTGAGCTTTGAGCATATTTGTGAGATGCTATAAGTTTACTCACACTGCGCGCCACCACAGTGAATCAATCAAATTCCAAATTTCATCATACTTAGTCTGAATTCCAACCAACCCTACATCCAAACTTTTAGATTTAAGTCTTAATATACTTGTTCAATCTGAAAACATTGTAGATTAAACCGGATACTTATTCACTCTGACTCAGAAACTACATACAAACTTTAAAAATAAATCTGATACCTTTTCATTCTGAAGGCATATTCAATAGAATTCAGAAACTGCTTGCAAAATTTTAGATTAAATCTCATACATATTCAAATTGATGACATTTTGAAAATTAACCAGCCATTCAAATATATTGATGTACATACAGACTGATACAGATCCAAACTGATTCATTAGCCTATGCTCTTACAAACTGATACATATGATTAAGCCTGGATGGCGGCCCTTGGTCACATAGGTTGGCGATGCATGGCTACCGTCCCTCTGAGGCAACAGCAATCTCTCCTTTTGTTTTCGATCTCTTGGTTCGAATCCAAATTGAATAAGAAAATGAAGAACAATCGAGTGGGAATATAGTGAAATTACTGTAACCATTGATCCAGACGTTCTAGAATGCTTCGTTGGATGCGAGCCCTTGCGCCCGCCTATGTTCCAGGTTCAAAAATCCATGTTTTTGAACCTGGAACATTGGCGGGCGCAACGGCTCGCATCCAACGAAGCATTCTAGAACGTCTGGATCAATGGTTACAGTAATTTCGATACTTCCTGGGCCCGAGGACGTTGTTCGTGCTTCAATCTTGAAGGGTATTCCAAAGGAGCGGACAAAGTTCGATGATCTTAAGAAGGATGAGATGATCCTCGATCGCTAAAAGCAAAAAAATGAACTGTTAAAAGCTTGGGGGAGGCATCCATAACAATCTATAACCATCTAGTTACCTCGGTCGACCATCGTCGTTACGTTTATTATCGTCGTTGCCGACTGTCGGTAACAGTGAAACATGATTGGAGTGTCGTCATTGCACGTGTCGTTGTAACCGGCTGTCAAGTATGTATCATACTTGACACAATGTGCTGGTTATGTCCCCCTGACAAGTACTTCTTGGGCGGTTGACCTGGGTGCCCAGTTTTGGGGACGGTCATATGGAAACCCTTTTTCGGGAATGCCTGATTATAAATGGACGAACAACTGAATGAATGCTATCGTGCATGCTTGATAGCAATATCTGATATCTATATCAAGCATGCACGAACAGCTGAAGGACTTAATGTTTCAATAGGAAGGTTGTGGGGGCAAATAAAGAAGAAGGTTGTGGGGGCAAATTTTATAGGGGAATTGGAGCAATCAAAATGAAGCGTATAATAAGTCCTTGATCCTACAGTAATGCAATGGATCTCAGGAATCAACAATTATTTACTCAACGCGCAAACCGCGGAATACCAACGCGAAAATCACGTAATCCAAATTATTTTAGCATCTGGATCAAAATTGGTTAATTACTCTCCGCGCATAACAAGGAAACTCATCGATATTTCGCCTTGATCAACATTGATGCTAATAGGAAAATTACTCCCGACAATACTACTCTCCACTAAGATTTTTTAATACATTTTATTCGACACGCACCCCGGGCTAAATAATACAGAAGAGAGAAACTATTATAATTGATCCTCGCGCAAAACGCATGGAAAATGGGAATTGCTCAATACGCACAACGCATATGAGTCAATGAGGATGTGACTGCTGCAGTACCATATTAACTGTGTGGCTACATCGAAGACCCCGTCAAGCTACAGAAGGGTGCTCGTGAATAAGAAAATACTGCTCCTGAATCTACAGCTGATTGATACCAGACATATGATTTTCCCAAGAATGTATGACCAGTGGCAAGTGAGCTGGCAAAATTTATATTTTGGCCGTTGTGCGCGGTGAGCAAATTTTTAATGGTTTAAAAATTTGCTCAAAGCGCACAACAAGTATCGCCAGATGTTCACTTTGACCCGGTGTGCGCGTTCAGCAAATTTGTTATGGCTAACATAATGGCGCAAAGCGCACAACATGCAGAATTATGCCGGTTGTGCGCGTTACGCAAAAGTTGCGTCGATGAAAAATTTACTCAACGCCCACACGGGAATAAATTTGACCGTTTTGCGCTTTGAGCATATTTGTGAATTGCAATAATTTTAATTCCACCGCGCACCAGCGCATTGAATCAATCACATTCCAAATTTCATCATACTTAAACATGCACAACCAGCAGAATTATGCCCGTTGTGCGCATTTAGCTAAAGTCATGACAAATTTGCTCAACGCCCCCACGGGAATAAATTTGACTGTTTTGCGCTTTGAGCATATTTGTGAATTGCAATAATTTTAATTCCACCGCGCACCAGCGCATTGAATCAATCACATTCCAAATTTCATCATACTTAAACACGCACAACCAACAGAATTATGCCCGTTGTGCGCATTTAGCTAAAGTCATGAAAAATTTGCTCAACGCCCCCACGGGAATAAATTTGACCGTTTTGCGCTTTGAGCATATTTTTGAGATGCTATAATTTTAATTCCACCTCGCACCAGCGTAGTGAATCAATCACATTCCAAATTTCATCATACTTAAACGCGCACAACCAGCAGAATTATGCCCGTTGTGCGCGTTTAGTTAAAGTGTAGATTAAGTCTCATACATATTCTAGTTGATGTTATTTTGAAAATGACCCAGCCATTCAAATATATTGATGTACATACTGATACTGATCCAAACTGATTCATTAGCCTATGCTCTTACAAACTGAAACATGTGATTGTCGGTGTGATCTGCGTGCTTCCCCGTCAACTTCCGCGAGTTCACCGGGCGACCATCTTCGTTTCGTTTATTACCGTCGTTGCCGATTTTCTGCCATCATCGGCTGGATATGAGTGTAGTCATAGCATGCGTCGGTGTAACCTGCAGTCAGGTATGTAGCCGTTTCAAAGACACCGAGGAACTCCGATTCACATGAGGCGTCGAACAACACCAAATGGTTGCATAACAAATAGAATGAGCTTTTTATCTTCGCGATCGGAAAGAACATGAGGGAGTGTTTGTGTGTCATAGACGAGGTATAGTGAAATGATGAAGGATTTAATGGTTTGGATGGAGTTTATAAAGAGGAGATGGATATGGAGTGTATAGTCGAGGAGTGGAAGGCAAAATGCTCACATATGGAAGGCATTCATCGGGCATGCATGTTTATAAATGGACGATAGCCCTTCGTTGCGTTTATTACCACAATTGTGTAAGTTTCCAACAGCAACCATTTAGCTTTACGTGAAAAGATAACTGGTTGAATTCCATCGTCCATTTCTACAGTAAGCGTCATGCATTAGGGCTCGCTGTAGGATAACGGAGTATACTCATCAATTTGAATGGTCAATTTCACACTAAATGGACCGTGAATGCCCTGGAGAAGAGTATGAAATCGGAGGACTACAAGCTGATGCTGTCGCCTCCAGAATATGCTCCTATCCCTGGTCTGCGAAGTGCGAAGAGATGAATGGCCCCCCTGGACTTTGCGCCCTGGATGTCTGCACTGGGTCACATAGGTTGGCGGTGCTTGGCTACCGGCCCTCTGAGGCACAGTCACTCCCTCCTGTTCTTTTCGATCTCTTGTCTCGCAGCCAAAATTGGAAATCCCCATGAGGAAAGGGACAATTATGATCTGCTTCATCCACAGTCAGATTTGCCCAATTTGGCTGCGAGCCAAGAGATCGAAAAGAACAGAAGGGAGTGCTTGTGCCTCAGAGAGACGGTAGCCATGCACCGCCAACCTAATTGACCCAGAGCAGCCAACCAAGGCGCAAAGGCCCGGGGGGCCATTCTTCTCTTCGCAGACCAGGGAGAGAAGCATATTCGGGAGGCGACTGCATCAGCCTGTAGGCCTCCGATTTCATACGCTTCTCCAGGGCATTCACGGCATTCACGGTCCATTTATAGTGAAAAACGACCGATCAAATTGATGAGTATTAAGTCTGTTATCCTACAGTAATGCTAAGGATCTCGGGAATGAACATCTTATTTACTCAACGCGTAATCCCATCGAGAAAAACGCGTAATCCTAAGTATTTTAGGCTCAGCTGAAAAAGAGGCAAATTACTCTCCCCACACGACAAGGATACCGAACCGTTTTGCGCCTTGAATTACTCTCCGTCGAACACTCGAAAAATTATTTATTTTCCAGCGCAACAAAAACAATCAAATTGTTTCTGTTGTGAGTGCGGTTTAGTTGGTTCCACTATAAGCCCTTGTGTGTAATGTGGATTGTGGAGTCCTCAGATGTGAGACCGTGTGTGTACAGCGGATGGATATTGATTCACACTATGACTTTTAACCACCGCGCACGACGCGTAAAACGGATAATTGATCTCAGCCCTTCGTTGCGTTTATTACCGTCATAGCTTGGTAACGGCTATTTATTACAAATTTATTTTACAAGGCACATGACCAAATTTAATAAGTTTAGTACCGATGGAAATATCTCAATTATACATACTACCTGAGACCAATATTGGATATTTTTCGAGCAAATTTTAAAATATTTACAACATTACAAGAAATACTAAATACTTAAAAATTAAAAAAATTAACATTGAAGAATAATATTATTTATAGTTTTCTTTCATGCAGAAACAATGTATTAGATTAACAATGTATGCAGAAACAAGTATCGTCAGGTGTTCACTTTGAGCCGGTGTGCGCATTCAGCAAATTTGTTATGGCTAACATAATTGCGCAAAGCGCACAACATGCAGAATTATGCCCGTTGTGCGCGTTAAGCTCTATAGTTGCATCGATGACAAATTTGCTCAACGCCCCCACGGGAATAAATTTGACCGTTTTGCTCTTTGATCATATTTGTGAGATGCTATAAGTTTACTCCCACTGCGCGCCACCGCAGTGAATCAATCAAATTCCAAATTTCATCATACTTAATCTGAATCCCAACCACGCCTACATCCAAACTTTTAGATTTAAGTCTTATTATACTTGTTCAATCTGAAAACAATGTAGATTAAACCGGATACTTATTCACTCTGACTCAGAAACTACATACAAACTTTAAAAATAAATCTGATACCTTTTCAATCTGAAGGCATATTCAATCGACTTCATAAACTGCATGCAAAATTTTAGATTAAATCTCATACATATTCAAATTGATGACATTTTGAAAATTACCCAGCCATTCAAATATATTGATATACATACTGAATTACTGATACAGATCCAAACTGATTCATTAGCCTATGCTCTTACAAACTGAGGGGTTCTCGTGAATATACAAAAGACTGTTCGTAAATCTACAGCTGATTGATACCATACATGTGCATTTATCAAGAATGTTTCACCGGTCGGTGGGACGTGAGCTGGAAAAATTAATAGCAGTTTACATAATTGCTCAACGCCCAGTACCAACTAATTTATGGCCGTTGTGCGCGTTGATGATATTTATAATGGTTACTTTAATTGCGCAAAGTGCACAACAAGCACAGCCAGAGCCAGCTGTTCGCTTTGAGCATCTAAGGTATTTTATGAACAATTGTTTAACGCGCACAACCGGTAGAATTTACTCGTTGTGCGCGTTAAGCTGATGTTTCATCGATGACAAATTTTCTCAACACGACCACGGGAATAAATTTAATCATACTTATTCTAAATCCCAATCAAGCCTACATGCAAGCTTTTAGATTTAAGTCTTATTATACTTGTTCAATCTGGAAACATTGTAGATTAAACCGGATACTTATTCACTCTGACTCAAAAAATACATGCAAACTTTAAAATTAAATCTGATACTTATTCAAGCTGAAGGCATATTCAATCGAATTCAACTATATTGATGTACATACTGATACATCCCCAAACTGATTCATTAGCCTATGCTCTTACAAACTGATACATATGATTGTCTACGTAGATGTTTGCAATGAAGGTCTCGCTGTAGGATAACGGACATATACTCATCAATTTGAATGGTCAATTTCACTATAAATTGACCTGAACGCCCTCAAAAATTTCGCTTTGTGTTTGACATTACCCTCAAAAATTACTCCCACCGCAACATCTGTATATACTGTATATTCACGAGCTCAACAACTGTAGACTCACGGGTTCTTTCCCTGACTCATAGTAAATCAACTGTAGTATCATCCTCATCCATGGGCAGTCCAAATCGTCTATAATAAATGGCGTCTCATTCTAATATGTTGGTAACTGCTAATTTGATTGCAGCATTCAAAACCTCTCAATAAATACGCAGTTAATGCCTCGCTTTAATACGCAGCATTCAAAGCCTATTTTAATACTCGTTTAATATTTGACCGTTTGAATTCATAACAGCTATTTTTTGAATTCTATTTATATCCCAATGCTTTCCTCAAGAAAATACACAGAAAAATTGCTGCCTCCAAAAATTCTTCTGTGCTTCATTCCGTTCTCCTGGGTAGCTATACTGTGCAAAATCCAAAGTCTCTGGCCAAGTGTGGACACGGCCAGGGGCTGCTGTGTTAACCTTTGGGAGCAACCGGCAACAGCGATTACCACCGAGGTCGCGCCACAGCGGTTTCAATTACATCTGCCAAGTATTCTGCTTCTCGGATCTTCCTCGTATAGCCACGGTACGTAGCCAAGTGTGGACGCGGCCAGGGGCTACTGTGTTAACCTTCGGGAGCAACCGGCAACAGCGATTACCACCGAGGTCGCGCCACAGCGGTTTCAATTACATCTGCCAAGTATTCTGCTTCTCGGATCTTCCTCGTATAGCCACGGTATTCTACATATTTTTCTTACAATATATTTGTTTCTCAGTTTAACCGGACAAATTCTAACCATTGCTTCGTTCTGCTTGATGTAGAAATATACCATGGTAAATGGAAGATAAAATTGAAAGTTACTCCTGCTATTTCAATGTGGAGTCATGGACCATTTCCTTCATGATGTAGATGCCTGTAAAGAGAATGGGATGGCGGTAGAAGATGACTCCAATGAAATCAGTCTAACTTCGCAACCAAAATGCACCTTCAAATCTTCCCAGAAGATCTCAGCGGTCAGCGTAGTAGCATTTGCAACCAAAATGCACCTTCAAATCTTCCCAGAAGATCTCAGCGGTCAGCGGACCTTCTAGGATACATGAGCATTTTCTTCCTTTCTTGGGTGTGAAAGTAGGGATTTTCGAGGTATTCCATTTGGTAAATATATACTTTTAAATACATTATAGGTGTAATTCTTATTCAATTGGGTGGAAAATGATGTAGAAATTTGGTGATTTTACATGCATGCAGATACGGTTGAGATTGCTCGAGAAGGTACAAAAATCCAAGGTACTATTTATGTCGTAAAAAAATCCAGCGTTCAGTGGAGGTTAACAGTCATTGAGGGCAGCTGGCAGGCACAACCACCAAGCTGCTAATTATGTCGAGGGCCATTTCGATGAAGGGCAGTTGCAGGGAATGGAGATGGAATCATTGAGAGATTTGGCAAATAGCACGCTGAGGCCGGCTGAAATTTCGACAGTCCTGTAGGAGAATCCTACCTTCCATGCAAATAAATTTATAATGCACGTCACCGTGTAAAAAGGGACAACAAGAATGTTGTCGCTTTGCATGTAAAACTTCCGATAGGATTCCTGCTGCCCTTCATCGGAATGGCCCTCGACATAATTAGCAGCTTGATGGTTGTGCCTGCCCTCAACGACTGTTAACCTTCACTCCTCACCGCCAACGCCGACGCCCACCATTACCACGCAATGAGAACAGACATTGACACTTCTTGGTTTTAACTGGCCTGTCGGTCGTTTTTTCCTTTCGGTGTCACCTGTAAACCCCGCTTCTTTCACATGCAAAGTTATTTACTTTGCATGTGAAAGAAGCGGGGTTTACAGGTGACACCGAAAGGAAAAAACGACTGACAGGCAAGTTAAAACCAAGAAGTGTCAATGTCTGTTCTCATTGCGTGGTAATGGTGGGCGTCGGTGTTGGCGGTGAGGAGTGAAGGTTAACAGTCGTTGAGGGCAGGCACAACCATCAAGCTGCTAATTATGTCGAGGTCCATTCCGATGAAGGGCAGTTGTAGGGAATGGAGATGGATCATTGAGAGATTTGGCAAATAGCACGCTGAGGCCGGCTGAGATTTTTGAAAGTCCAACCTTCCATGCAAATCAATTTATAATGCACGTCACCGAGTAAAAAGGGACAACAAGAATGTTGATATTAAAAAAATTCGGTATAAAATTGGTGTTAGGTTTTGTGCAAAATAATCACTTGTTGTAAGAAATTAAAAGATATGTTTACCCATATTGCTACCTTCGTATGGAAATTTCACCACACTTGTCACTTGTACTTTTTAAGCCCCGCAGACGATGCGCACGACGGTGGTAATTTTGCCCGTCGTGCGCGCGAATGGAAAATGCTCCACACTTGTACGTTTTAGCCCCGCGCACGACGCGCATGACGGGGGAAAATTTTGCCTGTCATCCGCGCAGATGGAAATTGCTTCACACTATGCGTTTTAACCCGCGTGCACGACGGGGCGTATTTTTGCCCTTCGTGCGAGCGGCTGGAAAATGCTCTACACTTGTGCGATTTAAGCCACGCAAAAAAGGCGCACGACGGGGGTTGTTTTGCTCGTCGTCCGCGAGGATGGAAATTGCTTCACACTTGTGCGTTTTAACCCCCGCGACGACGTGGTTAATTTTGCCCGTCGTGCGCCCGGATGGAAATTGCTCCACACTTGTCCGTTTTAAGCCCCGCGCACGACGGGGGAATTTTGCCCATCGTGCGCGCGGATGGAAATTGGTTTACCCGTTGCGTTTTACCCCTGCCGCACTACGGGGGTAATTTTTGCCTGTCGTGCGCACGTTTGGTAAATGCTCCACACTTGTGCGTTTCCCGCGCACGACGCCCACGACGGGGGTAATTGCTTCACACTAGGCGTTTTAACCCCCGCGCACGACGGGGTTAATTTTGCCCGTCGTGCGCGCGGATGGAAATTGCTGCACAATAGGCGTTTTAACCGACGCACCCGACGGGGTAAGTTTGCCCGTCGTGCGATCGGATGGAAATTACTGCACACTAGGCGTTTTAACCCACGCGCACGACGGGGGTAATTTTGCCCTTCGTGCGCGCGGATGGAAATTGCTCGACACTTGTGCATTTTAACCCCCGCGGACGACGGGGTTAATTTTGTCCGCCGTGCGCTCGGATGGAAATGGCTCCACAATAGGCGTTTTAACCCACGCGCACGACGGGGATAAGTTTGCCCGTCGTGCGCGCGGATGGAAATTGCTTTACAGATTGCGTTTTCCCCCTCGCGCACGACGGGGGTAATTTGGCCCGTCGTGCGCACGCCTGTAAATTTTTCCACACTTGTGCGTTTGCCCGCACACGACGATCACGACGGGGGTAATTTTGCCCGTCGTGCGCGCCGATGGAAATTGCTCGACAATTGTGCGTTTTAATTCCCGCGACGACACGAACGACGGGGGTTATTTTGCCCGTCGTGCGCGTGGATGGAAATTGCTTCACACAGTAGGCGTTTTAACCCCCGCGGACGACGGGGTTAATTTTGCCCGTCGTGCGCTCGGATGGAAATTGCTCCACACTAGGCGTTTTAACCCACGCGCACGACGGGGTAAGTTTGCCCGTCGTGCGCGCGGATGGAAATTGCTTTACAGATTGCGTTTTCCCCCTCGTGCACGACGGGGTAATTTGGCCCGTCGTGCGCACGGCTGTAAATTGCTCCACACTTGTGCGTTTGCCCTTACATGACGTGCACGACGGGGGTAATTTTGCCCGTCGTGCGCGCGGATGGAAATTGCTCGACACATGTGCGTTTTAAGCCCCGCGGACGACGCGCACGACGGGGGTTATTTTGCCCGTCGTGCGCGCGGATGGAAATTGCTTCACACAATAGGCGTTTTAACCCCCGCTCACGACGGGGGAAATTTTGCCCGTCGTGCGCGCGGATGGAAATTGCTCGACACTTGTGCGTTTTAAGCCCCGCGGACGACGCGCACGACGGGGGTTATTTTGCCCGTCGTGCGCGCGGATGGAAATTGCTTCACACAGTAGGCGTTTTAACCCCCGCGCACGACGGGGGAAATTTTGCCCGTCGTGCGCGCGGATGGAAATTGCTCGACACTTGTGCGTTTTAAGCCCCACGGACGACGCGCACGACGCGGGTTATTTTGCCTGTCGTGCGCGCGGATGGAAATTGCTGCACACTTGTTCGTTTTAAACCCCGCGGACGACGGGGTTAATTATGTCCGTCGTGCGCTCGGATGGAAATTGCTCCACACAAGGCGTTTTAACCGACGTGCACGACGGGGTAAGTTTTCCCGTCGTGCGCGCGGATGGAAATTATTTTACAGATTGCGTTTTCCCCCTCGTGCACGACGGGGGTAATTTGGCCCGTCATGCGCACGGCAGTAAATTTTTCCACACTTGTGTGTTTTCCAGCACACGACACGCACGACGGGGGTTATTTTGCCCGTCGTGCGCACGGATGGAAATTGCTTCACACAGTAGGCGTTTTAACCCCCGCGGACGACGGGGTTAATTTTGCCCGTCGTGTGCTCGGATGGAAATTGCTCCACACTAGGCGTTTTAACCCGCGCGCACGACGGGGGTAAGTTTGCCCGTCGTGCGCGCGGATGGAAATTGCTTTACAGATTACGTTTTCCCCCTCGCGCACGACGGGGGTAATTTGGCCCGTCGTGGGCACGGATGTAAATTGCTCCACACTTGTGCGTTTGCCCGCACACGACGCGCACGACGGGGGTAATTTTGCCCGTCGTGCGCGCGGATGGAAATTGTTCGACACTTGTGCGTTTTAAGCCCCGCGGACGACGCGCACGACGGGGGTTATTTTGCCCGTCATGCACGCGGATGGAAATTGCTTCACACAGTAGGCGTTTTAACCCCCGCGCACGACGGGGGTAATTTTGCCCGTCGTGCACGCGGAAGGATATTGCTCGACACTTGTGCGTTTTAACCCCGGCGACGACACGCACGACGGGGGTTATTTTGCCCGTCATGCGCGCGGAAGGAAATTGCTTCACACAGTAGGCATTTTAACCCCCGCGCACGACGGTGGTAATTTTGCCTGTCGTGCGTGCGGATGGAAATTGATCGACACTTGTGCGTTTTAACCCCCGCAGACGACGCGCACGACGGGGGTTATTTTGCCCGTCGTGTGCGCGGATGGAAATTGCTTCACACAGTAGGCGTTTTAACCCCCGCGCACGACGGGGTTAATTTTGCCCGTCGTGCGCGCGGATGGAAATTGCTCGACACTTGTGCGTTTTAACCCCCGTGACGACGCGCACGACGGGGGTTATTTTCCCGTCGTGCGCGCGGATGGAAATTGCTTCACACAGTAGGCGTTTTAACCCCCGCGCACGACGGGGGTAATTTTGCCCGTCGTGCGCGCAGATGGAAATTGCTCGACACTTGTGCGTTTTAAGCCCCGCGGATGACGCGTACTGTAACGACCACTTTTCGCTGTACTTTGTTCGTGCACGTGCTTTTGAGCGTGCACGTGTTTGTTTTAGACCTTGTGTGTTTGTGAACACTTTTGTGTGATATGCCGTTGTGAACGTCCCTGAGAGTATTAAATAGTGGCACTATCTTGGAACGACACTTCTCGAGTCGTTTTTCCACAATTTAAACTTACTCGATGAGACGTGACGATTCTCACCCTTGACGGCAGACGTTTCTATTTTTAGTTTTGCCGTCCGACGTCGAATTTGAGATCCGTCTTCTTAGTTAGCTCACATTCGTCGTCACGAGCACCACGATATTTATTTTATAATTTTTGGAGTTTATTTGACCACTTTTATAATTTTTAACAAGTTTTATAATATTTTTAATAATTAATTTATAAATTATTTTCGGCCAAATAAAATTTATTTGAGTTTTAAATGTTTTAAAGAATTTTTGAGCCAAATTCCAGCTCATTTGGACCAAGTCAAACCCTTGGGTGAGTTGGAGTAGTTTTAATTCAAATTTTAAATTATTTTAATATTCTAATCCTATTAGATTTAGCCCTAGACCAAGTCAACCCATCTATACTATATAAGCAACCCCTAGGAAGACCTATTTTCGCAAGAAATTAGCCCTAGCCTCTTCCAAAAGCAAAATTGGACGTTGCGACGATTCGTCGCAACGTTGCGACGTTCAGCCATCGATCTGACCGAGAAAACCCACCGCAAATCGCCGCTCCGACCGATCGCCCCGCCCCGCTGCTATCGCCGCTCGCATCGCACAGCCGTGCCCGCTCCGTTCCCTCGGTCTGACCGAGGGACAGGCCCGCACCCCGCTCCACACAGCGCTCCGCACCGTGCCCGCTTCGTTCCCCCGCATCACTCCGCATCTGACCGGTCGCCCCGCCCGCAGCGACCGACGTTGCAACATTGCAACGTTGCAACGCTGCCCCACCCCGCATCCAAGCGTCTGACCGAGGCTCCCTACCGATCTGACCGACAGCAACCCTCGCACCACAGCCACCCGCAGCCGCTGCACACCCCAAAACGTCGCAGCTCCGCAATTCTCAGCGCACGACCGAGAGATCTCCCCGCATTGGCTGTGTACGACCGAGAGCCACTCGTCGCAACCCCGCATCCGTCGCATCGCTTGCCACCGTGGGCCCCCCAAGTTCTCCAGAGTTATTGTGGGTCCCCCAAAGGCCCCTAGGACTACTGTGGGCCCCACCTAGGTGCTTGCTCTTTGAGGATTCGTCGCGTACGACGTCGTCGTACGTCGTAGCCCGTCGTCGCACGTGCGAGCTTTGGAATCTGGAATCGTCACCCGGGTTGATTGCTCTGAAATTTCCAGCGAGGAATCTAATTGGAATTTGGACTTGGAGCGCGATCTTATTATTCCAACCCCCGGCGTCGCTACCCGACGCCGGTGTAGCTTTCGCGTCGTGTTGAGGTAACGTTTTGCACCCCTAGGACCCCCAACCAAATTGCACGTTAACCAAGACTAAAAATCAGTATTTTTAAAGTATTTTAAATGTTTTAGCAGTCACTAATTAAGATTAATAAAACGGATGTAGGCCGGTGGACTTGTGCACGTAGGAATCGTGACTTTGGACTCGTTGGACGGTGTTTTCTTGACGTGATAGTTACAGGCAAGTGAAACTTGCCAAATCTTGTTTAGGGCCATGTCCTTAGGCTACTTCCTTGTTTTTAGCGTAAAAGAGACTAGTCAGTGAAATGATAGCTGGCTAGACGCCTACTTGATCTAGTTTGACAACGAAACTAGATCCGTCACCTAATTGATCTAGCTTGACAACGAAGCTAGATCCAACCTTTAAACTTGTTGTTCATGCATACTAAACTGTCACGTTTACTTTCCTTACCTGTACGCCTTACTACTTGTTATGTCATGCCATCCATGCATTGAATGTCGCATTGGTAGCACACGCTACAATACTTATACTTGTACTCCCTTGACTGGCTAGGTGCACCCCTAGACCAGCAAGGCAAAACACTTCCTGGCTCGTGTTCCAGAAGCGAGCATTCCCGTTCGGGGGTAAGGCCCTGGCTCGACACACGTGGAGGGGTAGGGATAAACGTTCGCTTGAGCTTAGGAGTTGGCCCGCGCAGCCACTCTAGCCAAAAGACGGAATCTCTCTGCACGAGGTGCTTACTTTCCTTGTCTTGTACTTGTCTTGTGAATGATTCATGTAATACTTGTCATCCATGCCATGCCATGCTCTTACTTTACTTTACTTTACTTTACCTGCTGCACTCATACTTTAACTGCCATGTCATTGCATCATGCTAGAACTGCTAGGTTGCTCTTACTTGTACTTTCAGTTTCACTTGCACAAGTCTTCCAGACTTGCTGACATGTGCCCCTTGCTCTTTTGGGTGCCACATGTTAGACCCTGAGCCAGGGACAGTTGTTGAGGTCGAGGTGTTGCTGACGCTGAGCCTGAGCCTACGTCCGTCGAGGAGTTCGTAGACACCGGAGACCAGTTTTAGAGACTGTTGGCATTGCTGTTGCTTTAGGTTGCTGCTAGATGTCGGTGCTTGCACCATTACTTTGTTTCTGCATTTTGTACTTTTGATTGGCCATGCTGGGCCTCTTTTAGACTCTTTTCTTTTAGCCTGGTGGCTTTTTCTGTGATGTTGAAATTTATTACTATGGATATTCTGAGATGTTTCTTTGTCTCTTTCGTTATTATTATCTTTGTTTCGTTTCGCGTTGCAAGGACCTGCAGTTTAATTTTGATTGACGCTTATCGGACTTGTAGCTTTGTAGCTTCAAGTCTGAGCGGACCTTCTCACGCTTCACCTCCACGTTTTTGGGAAGCGGGGCGTGACAGGTTTTGTTGGTGGCCCATGCAGGTCCAATCTTGCAATTGTGAACTAACGGAACAACGATAATAAACGGAATATCCACTAAATAAATTACAACATCTAAGTCATTAAGCTATGGAGTCTAAATTTTTGTTCGTTTTCTATGTCGTTAGATGGCGAGAAGACGACAGACTCGAGTTGGTGGCAGACCTACTCTGAAGACTTGCTATTTCTGTGGCAAGACCGGGCACATCAAGGAGCAGTGCAGAAGATTTCTAGGCCGGTGTTTGATTTGTGGTGCTGCTACCCATTCAGAGAAGGATTGTCGGCATGCAAATCAATTGCGGAAGGCATCGGAGGGAATTCCGCAGAAGGAAGCACCAGTAACTGGGCCAAGTCGGAAGGTGTGCCATCATTGTAACAAGACTGGTCATGATAAGAAACAGTGCAGGAAGAGGCTGGGCCAGTGCCTGGTCTGTGGAGACCCTACTCATGCTATGAAGGATTGCCCGAGATCTAAACTACCTTGGAAGGATCCCGTTGCCGCACAGCCGTCACAGCAGAAAGCACCTGTGTCTACCAGTTGTGGACCAGCCCTCGCTCCTCAGAAGCAGGCTTTTCAGCAGGCCATGCAGCCAAGGGAGCAGGCTTATCCGACGACGGCAGTGGAGAGCGAGACTGTGGATGAGGTTATCGCAGGTAACTCTTGACCTAGTTGTTTCTTCCCTTAGTTAGTTCTGGCTTGTAAAAACATGTTTGGTTGCTTGCATATGATTGTTTGCAAAATAGGGTTGATTGTTAGACTGGTAATTAGAGTCCTTGCTGGGAATTGATTTAATTGTCATAGGAGTTACCTTAGTGGTCCTTGTCTACCCCTGACCATATCAGACTTCCAGAATTTCCTTCATTCGTACGTTTGGGTTCATCGATTTCGGACCAAGCTGAACGCTTTCCATTCCCGCCTAGCTCCCTTAGAAGGACCAAACGCTAAGTTTCTTAAGCTTTAGTTGGACGACCGTAGGAGTTTTCCCGTAGGTACCCTGGGCCATATCCTAGGCGTATGTATGTTTTGAACATCTGACCGTTTTCTTTGCATCGATCCCCGAGATCGCCTCATGACAAATCGTCGTCAATTTTCAAATCTCTCCATCACAAATCTTGAACCTTCTGAAAGTATTTTCTTGTAGATTTCCTCTTTCCCTAAGTTTTAAATGTGTTCAAATTTTAATATATTTATACTTCATGCTCCTCGTTGATTTAAAAATTTTTAAAACTATTGTCGAAATTTTTGAATAACAGTTTATAATGTTTTTTCAGCCTACACTTTTGAACCTATGAAAATACATATTTCCTTTCATATATTAATTTCTTTCTGAACCGTACTTTTATATTGCCCAAATCGATTTACAATTTTTCCTTCCTGATTGATGCCATTCATGTACTTTTCAAGTCACCTGGAATTTCAGCTTTTAGCCAGTCGGTTTTATGCTCATCGTTTACGCTATTTCAAAATTTTAAGAAATTACTATTCCTGGCCCAGACCTCCCATAGTTTGGTTTTAAAAGCTTTACTACAGTTTTGATAATTTCACTACGAAGTTAATATTATTTTCCATGCACCATATATACTTTCAATTATTTTTATATAACTGTATCAGGTTCTTTGTGCTCGTATGCTAAGGACCGTGTGTAAATCAGTTTTTTTTCATTTTTGCAAATCCTGGTTCCTTTGAAAAGCAGCTTCAATATTGATTATTTTAAAATTTTTCATAACCTAAAAGTTTTGAAAGCATTTAACATGAGTTTAAATCCTTCCGTTACTTGATTTCCTTCTTTGACTTTCACAAACATTATGTTGAATTACTGCCGTATAATATTTTCTAAACTACGTCTTCAATATTCGTGTAAATGATTTTACTCCCTTTTAATGATTTTTTTTACAAATAGACCATTTTCTCTTATTATGAATATTCGACCCAAACTTATTTTGAAACAACACGTTTTATCAATCCCCAAATATCTCTTTCCAGATGAGGATTTCAATTTTTGAAGTACGTCAGTTTTCAAATTTCGCATATGTTGGCTTGAATGAGTGTACTCTCCTATGGTATATTAATGGCTGCTTATTGTGTGTTATATATACTCGGAGTTATTCATGATGTGTGGAGTTGTTTGCATGTTAGTAGTTATAGTTTGGTGTGTGGATAGCTATACTATACTAGGGATGCCGGTGTGTATTAGAGTTAGCGTTGAAATATCTAAGTTGTGTATGTAATTAGAAATACTTATAATGGTTGAAGCAATATGCTGGTGAAGCTATATGTATGTTAGGTGTGATAATAATAATAGGTATTGGTACACCAGTTATAGGTAGTAGGCTATGGTGTGAATGTATATGTTACATGTGAGTGATTATACGATGAATACATATGCATGTATTAGGGAGTGTATTATGAATATACGCGTGCTGATGTCTGTATTATTATTATGGTATATAGAATGATTGAACTACGTGAGTATTGCCTGACTAAATATTAAGTGTGATTGATCTATGGAATGTATATGGTTGTATTGGTAGATGTATATAATATTGGAGTGATATTGATATATGTATGAATGCCATGTTACGTATATAGAATATTCTGATACGTGTTTTGAGTCTCACTCAAGCTTGAGAGGGTATACTCTAAGTATATTGAATGTATGTTTGTAGTTGAATATAGCAATGCTTGATGTATGTATAGTGATAAGAGTGCTTGTGCCTGGTTGTGCTACACACATGATTGTGGGTCGCTACACCAGTATATAGTTATAGGTGTTGGTCTTGTGGTATAGTTAACTACTAAGGACTTGCTCGTGTGAACATATGTGTACTAGCTAAAACTAGGTGTGTAATTGTGCTAGTTATATAATAATATGATTGGTATACGTGAATGAAAAGTTAGCGTGTATGGGTGTGCACCATGCACGGGTAAGTATGTGCTTAGTGATAGGTATTGATGACTATGGCATATGTGGTGTGTCGTAAATACAGTTATAGGACCGTACGTAATGTGAATGTATGGTGAAATATTTGAATGCATTTGAATGACTATATATATTATGAAGCTATAGTAAGTGGTGAATATATATTAGATATAGTGAAGCTTGATTTAAAATGGTATGGAGTGACTATATGTGTTGAGATGTTTGGTAGTTGATGAATGTTAGAGGGTAGTATACCCTTGATGTTTGTGCATAGGTAGCTATCTATAGGTAGAGCAATGATTGTATTTTCTAAGTGTGACACTATCCTTATATGAGTATCTGAAATATTGTTTTGTGTTTAGGTAAGTAGTAGTTATACAAGGGATGTATGTTTATACATATGATTGCAATACATGTATGAATTTGACTGGCTATAATAGGTATAGGTATATGGAGTATGTGAATGTATATATATATGCGTGTTAGTAGTGATAATGTTTGACTACCTAGTGCGTATATAAGCATTTGTAATAGCTATACCTGGTTTGAAATATAATGTGACTTGATTGGGGTAGTTATTAGAGCGACTAGATATATTAGAAAGTCCGAGGACGGACTTTATTCTAAGGTGGGGAGGATGTAACGACCACTTTTCGCTGTACTTTGTTCGTGCACGTGCTTTTGAGCGTGCACGTGTTTGTTTTAGACCTTGTGTGTTTGTGAACACTTTTGTGTGATATGCCGTTGTGAACGTCCCTGAGAGTATTAAATAGTGGCACTATCTTGGAACGACACTTCTCGAGTCGTTTTTCCACAATTTAAACTTACTCGATTAGACGTGACGATTCTCACCCTTGACGGGAGACGTTTCTATTTTTAGTTTTGCCGTCCGACGTCGAATTTGAGATCCGTCTTCTTAGTTAGCTCACATTCGTCGTCACGAGCACCACGATATTTATTTTATAATTTTTGGAGTTTATTTGACCACTTTTATATTTTTAACAAGTTTTATAATATTTTTAATAATTAATTTATAAATTATTTTCGGCCAAATAAAATTTATTTGAGTTTTAAACGTTTTAAATAATTTTTGAGCCAAATTCCAGCTCATTTGGACCAAGTCAAACCCTTGGGTGAGTTGGAGTAGTTTTAATTCAAATTTTAAATTATTTTAATATTCTAATCCTATTAGATTTAGCACTAGACCAAGTCAACCCATCTATACTATATAAGCAACCCCTAGGAAGACCTATTTTCGCAAGAAATTAGCCCTAGCCTCTTCCAAAAGCAAAATTGGACGTTGCGACGATTCGTCGCAACGTTGCGACGTTCAGCCATCGATCTGACCAAGAAAACCCACCGCAAATCGCCGCTCCGACCGATCGCCCCGCCCCGCTGCTATCGCCGCTCGCATCACACAGCCGTGCCCGCTCCGTTCCCTCGGTCTGACCGAGGGACAGGCCCGCACCCCGCTCCGCACAGCGCTCCGCACCGTGCCCGCTTCGTTCCCCCGCATCGCTCCGCATCTGACCGGTCGCCCCGCCCGCAACGACCGACGTTGCAACGTTGTAACGTTGCAACGCTTCCCTGCCCCGCATCCAAGCGTCTGACCGAGGCTCCCTACCGATCTGACCGACAGCAACCCTCGCACCACAGCCACCCGCAGCCGCTGCACACCCCAAAACGTCGCAGCTCCGCAATTCTCAGCGCACGACCGAGAGATCTCCCCGCATTGGCTGTGTACGACCGAGAGCCACTCGTCGCAACCCCGCATCCGTCGCATCGCTTGCCACCGTGGGCCCCCCAAGTTCTCCAGAGTTATTGTGGGTCCCCCAAAGGCCCCTAGGACTACTGTGGGCCCCACCTAGGTGCTTGCTCTTTGAGGATTCGTCGCGTATGACGTCGTCGTACGTCGTAGCCCGTCGTCGCACGTGCGAGCTTTGGAATCTGGAATCGTCGCCCGGGTTGATTGCTCTGAAATTTCCAGCGAGGAATCTAATTGGAATTTGGACTTGGAGCGCGATCTTATTATTCCAACCCCCGGCGTCGCTACCCGACGCCGGTGTAGCTTTCGCGTCGTGTTGAGGTAACGTTTTGCACCCCTAGGACCCCCAACCAAATTGCACGTTAACCAAGACTAAAAATCAGTATTTTTAAAGTATTTTAAATGTTTTAGCAGTCACTTATTAAGATTAATAAAACGGATGTAGGCCGGTGGACTTGTGCACGTAGGAATCGTGACTTTGGACTCGTTGGACGGTGTTTTCTTGACGTGATAGTTACAGGCAAGTGAAACTTGCCAAATCTTGTTTAGGGCCATGTCCTTAGGCCACTTCCTTGTTTTTAGCGTAAAAGAGACTAGTCAGTGAAATGATAGCTGGCTAGACGCCTACTTGATCTAGTTTGACAACGAAACTAGATCCGTCACCTAATTGATCTAGCTTGACAACGAAGCTAGATCCAACCTTTAAACTTGTTGTTCATGCATACTAAACTGTCACGTTTACTTTCCTTACCTGTACGCCTTACTACTTGTTATGTCATGCCATCCATGCATTGAATGTCGCATTGGTAGCACACGCTACAATACTTATACTTGTACTCCCTTGACTGGCTAGGTGCACCCCTAGACCAGCAAGGCAAAACACTTCCTGGCTCGTGTTCCAGAAGCGAGCATTCCCGTTCGGGGGTAAGGCCCTGGCTCGACACACGTGGAGGGGTAGGGATAAACGTTCGCTTGAGCTTAGGAGTTGGCCCGCGCAGCCACTCTAGCCAAAAGACGGAATCTCTCTGCACGAGGTGCTTACTTTCCTTGTCTTGTACTTGTCTTGTGAATGATTCATGTAATACTTGTCATCCATGCCATGCCATGCTCGTACTTTACTTTACTTTACTTTACCTGCTGCACTCATACTTTAACTGCCATGTCATTGCATCATGCTAGAACTGCTAGGTTGCTCTTACTTGTACTTTCAGTTTCACTTGCACAAGTCTTCCAGACTTGTTGACATGTGCCCCTTGCTCTTTTGGGTGCCACATGTTAGACCCTGAGCCATGGACAGTTGTTGAGGTCGAGGTGTTGCTGACGCTGAGCCTGAGCCTACGTCCGTCGAGGAGTTCGTAGACACCGGAGACCAGTTTTAGAGACTGTTGGCATTGCTGTTGCTTTAGGTTGCTGCTAGATGTCGGTGCTTGCACCATTACTTTGTTTCTGCATTTTGTACTTTTGATTGGCCATGCTGGGCCTCTTTTAGACTCTTTTCTTTTAGCCTGGTGGCTTTTTCTGTGATGTTGAAATTTATTACTATGGATATTCTGAGATGTTTCTTTGTCTCTTTCGTTATTATTATCTTTGTTTCGTTTCGCATTGCAAGGACCTGCAGTTTAATTTTGATTGACGCTTATCGGACTTGTAGCTTTGTAGCTTCAAGTCTGATCGGACCTTCTCACGCTTCGCCTCCACGTTTTTGGGAAGCGGGGCGTGACACGTACGACGGGGGTTATTTTTCCCATCGTGCGCGCGGATGGAAATAGCTTCACACTGTAGGCGTTTTAACCCCCGCGCACGACGGGGGTAATTTTGCCCGTCGTGCGCGCGGATGGAAATTGCTCGACCCTTGTGCGTTTTAACCCCCGCGGACGACGGGGTAAGTTTGCCCGTCGTGCGCGCGGATGGAAATTATTTTACAGATTGCGTTTTCCCCCTCACGCACGACGGGGGTAATTTGGCCCGTCGTGCGCACGGCTGTAAATTTTTCCACACTTGTGCGTTTTCCCGCAAACGACGCGCACGACGGGGGTAATTTTTCCCGTCGTACACGCGGATGGAAATTGCTCGACACTTGTGCGTTTTAATTCCCGTGTCGACGCGCACGACGAGTGTTATTTTGCCCGTCGTGCGCGCGGATGGAAATTGCTTCACACAGTAGGCGTTTTAACCCCCGCGGACGACGGGGTTAATTTTGCCCGTCGTGCGCTCGGATGGAAATTGCTCCACACTAGGCGTTTTAACCGACGCGCACGACGGGATAAGTTTGCCCGTGGTGCACGCGGATGGAAATTATTTTACAGATTGCGTTTTCCCCCTCGCGCACGACGGGGTAATTTGGCCCGTCGTGCGCACGGCTGTAAATTTTTCCACACTTGTGCGGTTTCCCGCACACGACGCGCACGACGGGGGTAATTTTGCCCGTCATGCACGCGGATGGAAATTGCTCGACACTTGTGCGTTTTAATTCACGTGACGACGCGCACGATGTGGGTTATTTTGCCCGTCGTGCGCGCGGATGGAAATTGCTTCACACAGTAGGCGTTTTAACCCCCGCGGACGACGGGGTTAATTTTGCCCGTCGTGCGCTCAGATGGAAATTGCTCCACACTAGGCGTTTTAACCCACACGCACGACGGGGGTAAGTTTGCACGTCGTGCGCGCGGATGAAAATTGCTTTACATATTGCGTTTTCCCCCTCGCGCACGACGGGGGTAATTTGGCTCGTCGTGTGCACGGCGGTAAATTGCTCCATACTTGTGCGTTTGCCCGCACACGACGCGCACGACGGAGGTAATTTTTCCCATCGTGCGCACGGATGGAAATTGCTCGACACTTGTGCGTTTTAAGCCCCGCGGACGACGCGCACGACGGGGGTTATTTTGCCCGTCGTGCGCGCGGATGGAAATTGCTTCACACAGTTGGCGTTTTAACCCCCACGCACGACGGGGGTAAATTTGCTCGTCGTGCGCGCGGATGGAAATTGCTCGACACTTGTGCGTTTTAACCCCCGCGACGACGGGCACGACGGGGGTTATTTTACCCGTCGTGCGCGCGGAAGGAAATTACTTCACACAGTAGGCGTTTTAACCCCCGCGCACGACGGGGGTAATTTTGCCCGTCGTGCGCGCGGATGGAAATTGCTCTACACTTGTGCGTTTTAACCCCCGCGGACGACGCGCACGACGGGGGTTATTTTGCCCGTCGTGCGAGCGGATGGAAATTGCTTAACACAGTAGGCGTTTTAACCCCCGCGCACGACGGGGTTAATTTTGCCCGTCGTGCGCGCGGATGGAAATTGCTCGACACTTGTGTGTTTTAACCCCCGCGACGACGGGCACGACAGGGGTTATTTTGCCCGTCGTGCGCGCGGATGGAAATTGCTTCACACAGTAGGCGTTTTAACCCCCGTGCACGACGGGGGTAATTTTGCCCGTCGTGCGCGCCGATGGAAATTGCTCGACACTTGTGCGTTTTATGCCCCGCGGACGACGCACACTACGGGGGTTATTTTGCCCGTCGTGCGCGCGGATGGAAATTGCTTCACACTGTAGGCGTCTTAACCCCCGCGCACGACGGGGGTAATTTTGCCTGTCGTGCGTGAGGATGGAAATTGCTCGACACTTGTGCGTTTTAACCCCCGCGGACGACGGGGTAAGATTGCCCGTCGTGCACGCGGATGGAAATTATTTTACAGATTGCGTTTTCCCCCTCGCGAACGACGGGGGTAATTTGGCCCGTCATGCACACGGCTGTAAATTTTTCCACACTTGTGCGTTTTCCCGCACACGACACGCACGACGGGGGTAATTTTGCCCGTCGTGCGCGCGGATGGAAATTACTCGACACTTGTGCGTTTTAATTCCCGCGACGACGCGCACGACGGGGGTTATTTTGCCCGTCGTGCGCGCGGATGGAAATTGCTTCACACAGTAGGCGTTTTAACCCCCGCGGACGATGGGGTTAATTTTGCCCGTCGTGCGCTCGGATGGAAATTGCTCCCCACTAGGCGTTTTAACACACGCGCACGACGGGGGTAAGTTTGTCCGTCGTGCGCGCGGATGGAAATTGTTTTACAGATTGCGTTTTCCCCCTCGCGCACGACGGGGGTAATTTGGCCCATCGTGCGCACGCCTGTAAATTGCTCCACACTTGTGCGTTTGCCTGCACACGACGCGCACGACGGGGGTAATTTTGCCCGTCGTGCGCGCGGATGGAAATTGCTTGACACTTGTGCGTTTTAAGCCCCGCGGACGACGCGCACGACGGGGGTTATTTTGCCCATTGTGCGCGCGGATGGAAATTGGTTCACACTGTAGGCGTTTTAACCCCCGCGCACGACGGGGGTAATTTTGCCCGTGGTGCGCGCGGATGGAAATTGCTCGACACTTGTGCGTTTTAACCCCCGCGGACGACGGGGTAAGTTTGCCCGTCGTGCGCGTGGATGGAAATTATTTTACAGATTGTGTTTTCCCCCTCGTGCACGACGGGGGTAATTTGGCCCGTCGTGCGCACGGCTGTAAATTTTTCCACACTTGTGCGTTTTCCCGCACACGGCGCGCACGACGGGGGTAATTTTCCCCGTCGTGCGCGCGGATGGAAATTGCTCGACACTTGTGCGTTTTAATTCCCGTGACGACGCGCACGACGGGGGTTATTTTGCCCGTCGTGCGCGCGGATGGAAATTACTTCACACAGTAGGCGTTTTAACCCCCGCGGACGACGGGGTTAATTTTGCCCGTCGTACGCTCGGATGGAAATTGCTCCACACTAGGCATTTTAACCCACGCGCACGACGGGGGTAAGTTTACCCGTCGAGCGCGCGGATGGAAATTGCTTTACAGATTGCGTTTTCCCCCTCGCGCACGACGGGGGTAATTTGGCCCGTCGTGCGCACGGCTGTAAATTGCTCCACACTTGTGCGTTTGCCCGCACACGACGCGCACGACGGGGGTAATTTTGCCCGTCGTGCGCGCGGATGGAAATTGCTCGACACTTGTGTGTTTTAAGCCCCGCGAACGACGCGCACGACGGGGGTTATTTTGCCCGTCGTGCGCGCGGATGGAAATTGCTTCACACTGTAGGCGTTTTAACCCCCGCGCACGACGGGGGTAATTTTGCCCGTGGTGCGCGCGGATGGAAATTGCTCGACACTTGTGCGTTTTAACCCCCGCGGACGACGGGGTAAGTTTGCCCGTCGTGCGCGCGGATGGAAATTATTTTACAGAATGCGTTTTCCCCCTCGCGCACGACAGAGATAATTTGGCCCGTCGTGCGCACGGCTGTAAATTTTTCCACACTTGTGCGTTTTTTCGCACACGACGCGCACGACGGGGGTAATTTTGCCCGTCGTGCGCGCGGATGGAAATTGCTCGACACTTGTGCGTTTTAATTCCCGCGACGACGCGCACGACGGGGGTTATTTTGCCCGTCGTGCGCGCGGATGGAAATTGCTTCACACAGTAGGCGTTTTAACCCCCGCGGACGACGGGGTTAATTTTGCCCGTCGTGCGCTCGGATGGAAATTGCTCCACACTAGGCGTTTTGACCCACGCGCACGACGGGGGTAATTTTTCCCTTCGTGCGCGCGGATGGAAATTGCTCGACACTTGTGCATTTTAACCCCCGCGGACGACGGGGTTAATTTTGTCCGCCGTGCGCTCGGATGGAAATGGCTCCACAATAGGCGTTTTAACCCACGCGCACGACGGGGGTAAGTTTGCCCGTCGTGCGCGCGGATGGAAATTGCTTTACAGATTGCGTTTTCCCCCTCGCGCACGACGGGGGTAATTTGGCCCGTCGTGCGCATGCCTGTAAATTGCTCCACACTTGTGCGTTTGCCCACACACGACGCGCACGACGAGGGTAATTTTGCCCGTCGTGCGCGCAGATGGAAATTGCTCGACACTTATGCGTTTTAAGCCCCGTGGACGACGCGCACCACGGGGGTTATTTTGCCCGTCGTGCGCGCGGATGGAAATTGCTTTACAGATTGCGTTTTCCCCCTCGCGCACGACGGGGGTAATTTGGCCCGTCGTGCGCACGCCTGTAAATTGCTCCACACTTGTGCGTTTGCCCGCACACGACGCGCACGACGGGGGTAATTTTGCCCGTCGTGCGCGCAGATGGAAATTGCTCGACACTTATGCGTTTTAAGCCCCGCGGACGACGTGCACCACGGGGGTTATTTTGCCCGTCGTGCGCGCGGACGCTGGGGGTAATTTTAACCCCCGCGCACGCTGGGGGTAATTTTTCCCGTCGTGCGCGCGGATGGAAATTGCTCGACACTTGTGCGTTTTAACCCCCGCGACGACGCGCACGACGGGGATTATTTTGCCCGTCGTGCGCGCGGATGGAAATTTCTTCACACAGTAGGCGGTTTAACCCCCGCGCACGACGGGGCTAATTTTGTCCGCCGTGCGCGCGGATGGAAATTGCTCGACACTTGTGCGTTTTAACCCCCGCGGACGACGGGGTAAGTTTGCCCGTCGTGCGCTCGGATGGAAATTATTTTACAGATTGCGTTTTCCCCCTCGCGCACGACGGGGGTAATTTGGCCCGTCGTGCGCACGGCTGTAAATTTTCCACACTTGTGCGTTTTCCCGCACACGACGCGCACGACGGGGGTAATTTTGCCCGTCGTGCGCGCGGATGGAAATTGCTCGACACTTGTGCGTTTTAATTCCCACAACGATGCGCATGACAGGGGGTTATTTTGCCCGTCGTGCGCGCGGATGGAAATTGCTTCACACAGTAGGCGTTTTAACCCCCGCGGACGACGGGGTTAATTTTGCCCGTCGTGCCCTCGGATGGAAATTGCTCCACACTAGGCGTTTTAACCCACGCGCACGACGGGGGTAAGTTTGCCCGTCGTGCGCGCGGATGGAAATTGCTTTACAGATTACGTTTTCCCCCTCGCGCACGACGGGGGTAATTTGGCCCGTCGTGCGCACGGATGTAAATTGCTCCACACTTGTGCGTTTGCCCGCACACGACGCGCACGACGGGGGTAATTTTGCCCGTCGTGCGCGCGGATGGAAATTGTTCGACACTTGTGCGTTTTAAGCCCCGCGGACGACGCGCACGACGGGGGTTATTTTGCCCGTCATGCACGCGGATGGAAATTGCTTCACACAGTAGGCGTTTTAACCCCCGCGCACGACGGGGTAATTTTGCCCGTCGTGCGCGCGGATGGAAATTGCTCGACACTTGTGCATTTTAACCCCCGTGACGACGCGCACGACGGGGGTTATTTTGTCCGTTGTGCGCGCGGATAGAAATTGCTTCACACAGTAGGCGTTTTAACCCCCGCGCACGACGGGGGTAATTTTGCCCGTCGTGCGCGCGGATGGAAATTGCTCGACACTTGTGCGTTTTAACCCCCGCGGACGACGCGCACGACGGGGGTTATTTTGCCCGTCGTGCGAGCGGATGGAAATTTCTTCACACAGTAGGCGTTTTAACCCCCGTGCACGACGGGGTTAATTTTGCCCGTCGTGCGCGCGGATGGAAATTGCTCGACACTTGTGCGTTTTAACCCCCGCGGACGACGCGCTCGACGGGGGTTATTTTGCCCGTCGTGCGCGCGGATGGAAATTGCTTCACACAGTAGACGTTTTAACCCCCGCGCAGGACGGGGGTAATTTTTCCCATCGTGCGCGCGGATGGAAATTGCTGCACACTAGGCGTTTTAACCCCCGCGCACGACGGGGTTAATTTTGCCCGTCGTGCGCTCGGATGGAAATTTCTGCACACTAGGCGTTTTAACCCACGCGCACGACGGGGGTAATGTTGCCCGTCGTGCGCGCGGATGTGAATTTCTTCACACTAGGCGTTTTAACCCCCGCGAACGACGGGGTTTATTTTGCACATCATGCGCACGGATGGAAATTTATTTACACGTTGCGTTTTCCCCTCGCGCACGACGGGGGTAATTTTGCCCGTCTTGCGCACGGTTGGTAACTTCTCAACACTTGTGCGTTTTAATCCCACGCCGCGCATGACGCATAGGCTGTAGCGCGTTGTTCGCGGGGAGTAATATACTCCGTTCTGGGTCGACGCGCACAACGGTGCCGTATAGTGTAAACTATTTCTTTGAAAAGGATATAAAGGGCGGGATGGTAATTGCACCAATAGTTCTAAAAAGTTGCTTTCATAGGGGCTATAAGGGCGTGATGGTAATTGCCCCAAAATTTCCGGGCGCGTAAGGGCCCGTTGGTAATTGCATCAAAAGTTCCTCATCTTCCGCTTTTAACAACATCCGTGGGATCGGATCGGACGGTCAGGAGGGGTCGAGCGCAGGAATCCCATCTGAGCACGAGCTCAGGCGCATTTTACCCTATATGTGTGTGTGTGTGTGTATGTGTGTGTGTGTGTGTGTAAATAAATAAATATATATATATATATATATATAATGGTATGTATATATATATACATACCATTATATATATA
Organism: Scilla litardierei; assembly: GCA_030789695.1. NCBI lineage: Eukaryota > Viridiplantae > Streptophyta > Magnoliopsida > Asparagales > Asparagaceae > Scilla > Scilla litardierei. Next base: position 185,919,161 of record CM061133.1, read on the forward strand.
TATGTAATAACCATTATATATATATGGATGTTGTGTATGTAATGGTGTGTGTGTGTGTGTGTGTGTGTGTGTGTGTGTGTGTGTGTGTGTGTATATATATATATATGAAGACACCACATATTTTTCATACACCTACCCATAGAATACCATACATTCCACTATACACACCATAGTACATCACACATAGGAGTATACTACACGTATTATTCAAAACGGTGCATGACTCATATGATTATTTCAAATCCTATTCAAGTTAGGATTCCATCCAATCTCCTTATTCTAAGGAATTCTACAAGGCCCTAATTGATTTCCACCTCCTCATATATAAACCCACGTCCAAAGGAGAGAGAAAAAAACAAGGCTGGCCCTAGACTCATTTCTCTTCATCTTGGCCGAAGTTATCTTATAAGATTCAAAGAGATCATTAAATTCGTAGGAAGAAGAAGGAGCTCGATGGACGACGTTAAAAAGGGAATAACTTTCTCCACAAAGCTTGGATCGACAAACCGTTTATGTCAGGACGATCACAACTCAGTTCTCTACAGCATGGTGATATTTTTCTGATTTTAGTCTCTGTGTTAAACAATGGTATTTATTTTAACATGAGTTGTATTCTGAATAACTTCATATATTTCATCATCTCCTAGGCCAAAGTTCTTCATCATCTTCAAGCCTTGACGCAAGCATAAGGAACCATCCATCTTCAAGCTAGATATCCAAGCATAAGCCATCTTCAACCTAAAGGAGCAAGAAACCAAGGCCACCATCTTTGAAGAAGCAAAGTCCAAGAGATCAAATTCCAAGCCCTAGGATGCACTTCAATGATATGAGAATTTCTCTCAATAAGAGCATCCAAATCTGCCGGTTCTTATTTTTCAGTCGAAGAGGATGAGCTCACGATTCCAACGAGTATTTATTCAGATATTTCTAAGCTCGGGTCGATTTACTACAATTTTTGGTAGACGAGACATAAACATACTTTACGCATAGACTGCTGCCGATTCTGCAGAACAGAGAATTGATTTACGCATAGACCAGATTCTAGCAGATTTGCGCATCGAACTTCGAAGGCTATATCTTGAGATCCAGATATCGTATTGAGACACCGTTTGTGCCAGCTTGAAGCTGACGACGCGCTGATCGATAGAGACGATGACACCGACACGAACTAAGCTTTTCTAAACTCTTATTACATTATATCCGTCTACTTGTTGTATCGATCTTTGTAGTTTACATATTCATTCTTTTGGAGGCGTGTCTAGTTGGGTCTAGACAATAGGGTCTTGACGAATTGGTGCTTGTAAAGAGAGAGCGTTACTAGATTAATAGTGTTTAGCACTTTGGTGAGTGCGGTATTGAACCGGGTGAGCAGGGAGTTGGGACTCAGGGAGTTTAACGGTTGTACCCCGTAACATATTTATGCTAGTAATTGATGTAGGGCTGGAGTAGGTCGTTGGGGTGACCGAACTAGGGTAAATCTGCTGTGCACTCTGTGTTTGCTTTATTTACTCTGCATCTGATTATAACTGCCTGTGATTGCTTGCGTGTTCGCGAGAATTTTTATTTGCCTTTTCACCCCTCCTTTAGGCTTATATCCAGATCCAACAGATAATACATCAACAAAACTCATATGTAAGCATGGATATTCTTAATTATCTCAACAAATAGTAAATCCAAGCAGTAAAGTTTACAATCAAATCAGGCATGCAATAAGAAGGTGAATAAGATATGAAAGCAATGATTCAGATATGCCAATCATGTGTGAATCTTGGTGCATTTCTAATAGAAGCTTACTTGACAGTATTACATACATTCAGTTTCAACAAGTATCATGCATTTACTTATAGGAGTCATCAAAATAAATATAATTTGCAAGCATATATGAATAGAAAGACTATGAAATACTCTAAGTAGCATGGTAAGGAATAACAAGCATCGTGATAACCACTAAAGAAATAAGAGATATCATCATATGGAATATATCTAGCATAAAAAGGAAAAGAAAAGTTGAGTAATAAAACTAAAACAAGCAAGCAAGCAAGCATACCAAAAGATGGAATATATGATGCTAAAAAGAAAAAAAATAAAATGGTGTAAAGTGGGTGGAAAATAAAATAAAAAGAGGTAAAGTGAAAGAAAAAAGAATAAAAATAAAAATAAAAATAAAAGCGATAGCGCTTATCCCCCAAGCTAAACACATCAGTGTCCTCACTGCCGAGAACACACATGCAAGGCGGGAAATGATGCTAGGGTGGGGTGTGTGGCTAATGAAAAAGAAACTAAAAGTAAGGGATAGAAAACTATACAAATTAAAAAAGAAAAGATGCAAATGCATGTCCTAATGCCTAGAATATGTTGAAGCATACATATGATGCAATGATGGATATATGCAAATGGGTGATGATGGGTTCTCCCCCCAAGCTATGCAGGTGCAAGGCCCCGAAAGGACAGATGGGTAAAAAATATGGAAGGAGGCCGGAACAGGAGCAAAAATGTAAATCAAGCAGGGGAATCACCCTCTGTGGGTGATGATGGGTCCCGTTGCTAAGGACCAGATGATGGAACAACATGTGGATCAACAGGTGGTGCTACCGGCTCAACTAGAAGGGGGAAGGCTCTGCAGAAGCCTGATCAATCGGAACGGTGAGCGATGTAGGTCTAGCAGGAGGCACAGGTGCAAGAATGATAGGTGATGAACGCTGTGTCCTAAGGATATCTAGAATCACCCTAATGTCCCGCTGACTGCCTCGTGGTGGGTGGCGAACGAGCGGGAGACGGTGGCGAAGTCACGCCTCAACCCGGTGACATCATCCTCAACCACTGTCAATCGTGCATCAGTGAGGCAGGAGTCAAGTGGTGGGCGTGCACTACTAGAGACAACTCTCTCTCCATGGGATCATGCACGTACGGCAAGAGGTCTGAACGAGAAATCAGGAGAGGGTGGTCTAGTGGGCATCTCAGTAGAATATAGGAGAGGTATGGATCCAAGATAAGGTGCAGAGGTCAGAACAGTAGAATCTATGGGAAGATCCGTCGCATCGACAGACGTGGTGACAAAGACCACGACACTCTCCGTGAAGACATCAGATATGGGAACAGTGGTGGTGCCAGATAGTGAAGCTGTGGACTCCAAAATGATTAGATCTGAAGGATGGGGTACACAAGTGCAGGTAGTGTGCTGGCAGAATCAGAAGTGGTGGGCATAGAACTGGTGGGGCATGCTCCAAAATGGTAGAATCAGTAGGTGTAGGAGCGACTTAAATGGAAGTACCCTCAAAAGCAGGCAGAGATGATGGTGCAGATACCTTGGGGGTAGAAGTGTAGACAGAGGTGCTAATTCATGGGGTGGATATGGAAGGAATGGAAGAGCTCACAGGATCCTCCTCAGAGGAGCTAAGATTACAGTCACTATCACCCTCCTCAGTGGTAGGTTGATCTCCTGGAGGCTTAAGAACGTGGATGGGTGGGATAGGGTGAATACCAGGAAGGAGCCAGTCCAGCATGACTGGCTCAATCTGTGTAAGATCAAGGCAAGGGAGGTACATGTTGTGCTCTCGATGGGTGCCTAAAAGGTATATCTAGTGGTGCTCACAGTGGGGCCTGGTGATGTGCATACGAGCAAGCACATCTGTAGTCAGTCTGGTAGGCCCGTAGGAGCCACTAGATCGTTAGGAAGGTCGAGGTCGAGCATGATGGCGAAAAGTGTGAATAAACCACTGCAACAGATCTCCATGGCAACAGAGGCAGTGAGAAGCAGGTGGTGGCACAGTCACTGGGCTGTGTTAGATAGTAGTAATGGGTGGATTGTGCCGTCCACTACCCGTCTGAGTGGTCGAGTCATCCCACTGAGGTGTACAAGCTCTGGAAATGAGATGGTCCTGACCTCCGGCCTCGAAAAGATGGTAGTGGTAATGTGACGCTGGACGTATCTAAGGCATGTGTGGATGATGGATGAAGACTTTGCCCTACTAAGGCTGAAGCCACGAAGGCTGGAGATACGTCGCCAGAAACTCTCGGCTTCAAAGAAGGGTAGCTCAACATCAGGGGCATAAGCCTGGTCTGGATCTGGGATAGGTGGAAAATGGAAGTAGGCATAGATCATGGTGTATGTGACGATAACATCATGATCCAGCAACCTGAAGCGAATGACGTCCCCCTCCCTGACAATGGAACTCATCGCCTTGTATGTGAGACAAGTGAAAGTGCATGCGTGCATGGTCAAGAAGTGGTCCTAACCTAAAGTCTGGTAGAGCCTTTGGACACCCTGTAGGATGCCCAAGCTCGTGAGTACAGCGATGGATGCGAAGCTGGTGGGGACGATGGGGTGGCGGGATACGATCTCGAATTGCGCACGATGTGTAGCATCCCTGAAGACAATGCCATATGTCCTCAGGGTGTGGTGGGTAGGGATGGTGGGAGGAGTGAATGTGGGAATGGGAGTGTTGGTGGTGGGTAGGGCCTCTAGTGCTAGAGGCATTGGGGATGTAGAGCGTGTGGTGATGTCCAAGTGCTCAGTGGGTGCGTGTGATGGACGTCGGCGGTGGGTACGGCGAGAAGAGGAGGGACGGGAATCAGCGACCTTCCTCTTCTTGGTCAAGGGCTTCTTAGCTCTAAGCCTAGGAGGCATGGTGATATATGTTGGGTGAACGGATGATAACATGGTGTACGTCGATATAAAATAAGAATGGAACGTGTGTACCGATAGTCGTGAAGCGATGCGAACGCAAAAGCGGGTGCACGTGTGAAGCCTCCAAGCGTAACATCCAATCAAGTTTATCCCAAACCTAGCGTCTCCTTGAAACGCTCCAAATGTACCTGCAATCGAACATAGCCTTGAGTAGTTCTTGCCTAGACATCTTCATATCTTTCATATCGTATCTCTAGGATTGCCTTAGAAGCCATTAGAAACTTTCCCGAAGCTTATCGCTTCTTTTCACGACTTCGTTTGCATCTTAGTAGGTTCAAGTAGAAGAACCAACCGACTAGATGACGATCTAGTCGGTTGGAAATTCTTTTGGAACCGACTAGACATCCTAGTTAAATTCAGCCCATTCACTGTTGATCAATTAGTCGGTCCAAGAAAGTTCACCAACCGACTAGATGACGATCTAGTCGGTTGGAAATTCTTTTGGAACCGACTAGACATCCTAGTTAAATTCAGCCCATTCACTGTTGATCAATTAGTCGGTCCAAGAAAGTTCACCAACCGACTTGATGACGATCTAGTCGGTTGGAAATCCTTCTCAGACCGACTAGTTATCCTAATATATTAAAGACTATTTGTTGACCAATTAGTCGGTCCAAGAAGGTTCACCGATCGACTAAATGACGATCTAGTCGGTTGGTGTATCTTCTCAGACTGACTAGCTCTCCTTAGTTAAATTCGATTTCTTTACTGTTGACTACTTAGTCGGTCTAAGAAGGCTCACCGACCGACTAGTTGTCAAAACTAGTCGGTTGATGTTTCTTCTTCGACCGACTAGTTCTTCTATCTCTTGATTTCACTATCTTTGTTGTCAACCTTCTAGTCGGTCCAAGAAGGTTCACCGACCGACTAGTTGTCAAACTAGTCGGTTGGCGTCTCTTCTTAGACCGACTAGTTCTTCAAATCTTGATTTCACTGTCTTCCTTCTAGTCGGTCCAAGAAGGTTCACTGACCGAATAGTTGCAAAACTAATCGGTCAGTGATCCTTCTTAGACCGATTAAGCTGCTTCAGAATAGAGCCGTTGGGGCATTTAATGCCACGATTTTTGTGACCGTTTTCTCTCTTCTCTATATAAGTTTTAGTGCTTCAAACCAGTAATCCAAGGCTGATATTAGAGACATTTTCACATCTAAGAGAAGAGCCATTCAACTCTATTTCCAAGCTCTCTCTTCTCACTAGAATCTCTCCCTTACTCTTTGAGCCTAATTCCTCAAGAGAGATTCTCATTCCTTGTGAGCTTCTCAAGCTAAGAGCTTGAATCCAAGTCACCAACTTCTCCCTAGCCATCTATTGCTGCTCATCTTGGTGGAGCTAGGGTTTGGTGATCTCATCTTCCTCAAAATCCATTCTTGCCCTATATTGGTAAGTATTTCTCAAGGCATATGATTTTGTGGTAAGAAGTTTTATATTTCATTCTTTATACTTCTTATTTGTTGTATACTCACGGTGGTGAGAGGATTGGCTTGATCCCAAGTTGTGGGAGTCAAGATTTCGTTTTTCTCTCGGTTTGTGAGAGTGTGCTTAGTCCCAGGTTGTGGGATTAAGGTTTTTTGCATGTTCCCGGGTTGTGGGATACACGGACATCGATTGTAGGTCGATTGCACTTATGGTGTTTCCGCAAGTGTGCTAAAGGAAATCTCTAGCAGTTTGCTAGAGTATCCAAAGGAGATCCGGGTGTTGCTGGAGTAGGGCACCGGTAACAAGTCGGTGAGACTTGGGTGGCACCGAACCTGGGTACATTGCATGTTAGCATTGCATTCTTGCTTGCGTTGTTGTTCATTTCTTATATTCCGCATTTGTTGGTTTAGTAGGGTTTTATTTGGCGTAAATTCCTTATAATTCTATAAAACACTATTCACTCCCTAGTGTTATTCCTCATAGCACAAAGTCACTACAATTGGTATCAGAGCGAGGTAATAGCTATGGCAACCAACAACAACATCACACAAAGTCCTTTTCCACCATATCTCAATGGACCCAACTATCAAATTTGGTGTGTAAAGATGAAGGCTTATATTCAATCCATTGACGATGATTATTGGAAGCTTGTGGAGAAGCCCCTTCGTGCACCTACCACTTCCGAACATGAATGGACAAATGAGCAAAAAGAATTGGTGAAGAAACATCAAGAGGTAATGGATATCTTGCTTGAGTATTTATCGTATAACACTCTTATGCGTGTGTCCAAGGCGACAACGGCATATCAAATATGGCACATGCTAGTAGAGCAAGAAGAGTCCACCTCGGAGTGTTCTTCCTCCAATGATGAAAGAGATTCATTCATGGGTTTGATGGCACGAGAGGACGACTCTAGTGACGAATCAAGCGATTCAAGTGAAAGCGATAGCGACGATGAAGAGGTAGCAATGGATGAGCTTAGAATTGAACTTTAACAATTATTTGATAAATATCAAAAGCTTACGCATAAATATTGTGATGCTAAGAATAAGATTGCTAGTCTCACTAACACATCTACACGTAGCACCTCTAACAATGACACCATTGTTGAGACACTCGCTATTGAGAAAGCAAGTTTGCTTACTCAAAATGGTATGTTGAGAAATGATGTGGAGTCCCTCAAATCTCAACTTGATCGTGTTTCCATTGTGGATAGTAACGATCTTGAGATTGAAAATCTTCAATCGCAAAACACTTGTTTGGGCATTGAGAATGAGAATCTCAAATCCCAAGTGCACGAGCTCACCACACATGCATCCACCTTGAATGCACGCACCTCCTATATTGAAGTAACTATAGATTTTGTGAGGCCATCCTCCGGTGCATCCACGAGTGGTGTCTATAACAACTTGTGTAGTTCTACTACTAAGGAAACCACCACTCCTATTCCTCCCTCCTTTGGAAAGAAACCCACTTTGGGTGGACCTCCAAAGAAGGGTCATGCATTTATGTACACCAATACTATGCCATGTAGGAACACACATCCTACCCCACATGTTCATACTAATGATGTTTTTTATGCTCCACACCCACGAGCACATGCAAACACTCATTTGAGACACTCTCATGCACGTACTCATGCTCATGCACCTTCACATGCTTATGATCACACATCACATCCACCTATGCATGCTTATTCTCATGATCATCATCATGCATACATACCTCATATTCCTCCACATATGTATGCTACACCACATCATGGATCAGATGCCCATCATCATTCCTTAGCACAACAAAATGTTCCTTACACAAATCCTCATGCTCTTGCTAGATCTCATGTTCCTAGGCCACATGCACCACGTAGAGATCAACCTTTTGTGCATGCAACCACTCGGAAGAGGATACCCAAATCTTACACTATTTGGGGTCCTAAGAACACTAGCATTCATACTAAGGAAATGTATGTGCAATCTTATATTAATGATATTATTATGAATGATGACTATGTTGGGAAATCACGATCCTCTTGGACTTGGTTTCCAAAGGGTTAGTTTTCGTTTACCCTTCATTGCTTGGTACCATAAGTTTATTTTCATTTTATGGGTACCAAAGCATTTGTGTTAAGAATTGACTTATTCTTTTGTTTGCATATTGGTCTTAGATGCTCATGTTTATTAGGAACTTAAATTCTTATTGAATTTGATTTCTATTGCATGTTTATTAGTAAATCATTGTGTTTATGATTTTCATGTCTAAAATATTTAATATTTTTATGCAACACATGCTTTGATTCATATTTATGTTTTGTTGCATGTGATGCATGTCATGATTTTGGATTAATATACATATTTACTTTTGGTAGATTTGGTACATGCGTGTATATAGTGTAGGATCCTGACAAAACAAGGACGTTAGGATCGAATAATAAAGTCGAGACTTACGCTTGCGTACGTGGCACCGTAATCTCGGAACTTCGCCCTCGGATTCGCCACAACGGTCGATACTTCGTCACGGAGGATCGAAGCAGAGTTTCATCGCCTAAATCACTAACTAGAAGAGGATTTTAATGGAAGGGAGAAGAAGAACATAAGATGCCTTATGTAAACTTATGGCATGGAAAGTGTGGTTTGAATGCCTTACCCTTGGGTCCTATTTATAGGCTTTATGGGTAGTTATTGTAGGAAATAACCAATTATAAGCTTATTAGCATATATTAACACATTCATTTATCCTCTTCTTCATTCACTTATCAAGTGCCTTTATGCACTTATAAAGTGACTTTTTCCACTTATCGAGTGGCTTTTTCCACTTATCGAGTGCTCCTTTTCACACGAGAAAAGGTTCCCTTCGTGCACGCCTTCGTGCACGCGACATCTGAGGTCCGTATACCCTCATACATCCCCTCATGGGTGTATTTATGTCGTCCATATCCAACATCTCCCACTCACACTAGAGGGGATTGTAAGGAAATATTTTTCCTTTAACTCTTCTGTTTATCATACCGAGAAATAGGCCGTGTGACCGTCAAGCGTATAGAGTCCGCTGTTGTGCACTTGTTAGAGATACACAACACCCTTCGAGGTGTAAAGTTGAGTAGATCAACGCATGCTTTACCCTAGATTATTTCTTCACATTTCTTATACTTTATATTCAACAATTGAATCCCATCTGGATTACAATTGGCTGGCCAGCGTTGAATCTCTAAAGTCCAAATGTGAATATGAAATTAATCTTCCTCTTCTTGTGATCCTTTTGATCTTGACTTGACTCGCTTTTCTAACATGCCCCGCCGGACTGAATTAACCATAGTCCATAAGCAACATGCTAAGATAGCAATCACCCAGTCAAATCTTAAGGAACCAATTAGAGTCCATAAGGGTAACGAGTTAAGACCCATGTGGTCTTTGGGTCTCACATAATAGTAAACACAATTATTATTCTAACCCAATGGTCAAAATGCATACGTAGTATGAATACGTATTACAACATCACTCCTTTCCCAGGGAGCGTATGTCTTAATGATGTTGTGAGGATGATAACCAGACACCACAATGTCTGACTTTGAGTCCTTTTACTACTCAAATAATCTTCTGGACTCACATCCCGCATAAGACAGATAGGATTTCAAAATCCTCTTAGATCTTTTGAAAGCATCCATATGATGCAGATCTTTCTTACGACCATTTTGTTTAAGTTATGACTCTAAATCATCCGTCTGACGATTTTGACTTTAAACATGTCTCATCTTTATTTTACCCGTCTGATAAAATAAAGGCGGTTGCTCATGTGAGAGAGCCAACCTTCATCTGTCCGACATACTAGAATTCAGCTGAGATTTCAAAAATGTATACAAACATTTCTTAAGAAATTCATATGCAATGTTAAAAGAACTTATTCTTTTATTAAATTTGATCATTTACAGACATGGGAATTTACATTGGTACAACTCAGCTCTTACACAATCCTTGAGATGATCAGTGTTTGTAAAACACATCTCTGGGGATCGCCTTCGTAAGCGGATTCGCTATCATCTCATGCGTAGATATGTACCTTAAGTCTACCTACTTGGTCTTGTCATAGTCTTTTGCAAATTTGTAGCGGATATCTATGTGTTTGGTCTTACAATGGAATTTTGGATCTTTGACATAGGCTATAGATGCTTGACTATCGATGTGTATTGGTACAGCACCTGAGTCATTTGCATTAATAAGCCTGTCTAAGAACTTCCTAAGCCAAACAGCCTCTTGGACTGCCATGCTAAATGCTACAAACTCGGCTTCCATAGTTGAAAGTGCGATGCAGGATTATTTCTTTCTACTCCAGGATATTGCACCGGATCCGAGTAGAAAAACATATCCTGAGGTCGATCGTCGCTCATCGAGATCACCCGCCCAATCAGCATCAGTGTAGTCTTCGAGCCTCAAGGCATCTCCTTGATAGCATAAAGCATAGTCTGCAGTTCCTTTGAGATACCGCATTATCCTCTTAACCGCTTTCCAGTGAACTTGCCCTGGGTTGGATTGGTAACGACTTACCATTCCAACGGCAAAACAGATGTCCGGTCTTGTATACATCATAGCGTACATAAGACTACCAACTGCACTGGAATATGGAACTTTTTCCATAATTTCCTTTTCCTTTTGGTTCTTTGGACATGATTTCAGACATAAATTGTCGCACTTGCTTATAGGAGTATCAATGGACTTGCAGTCCTGCATATTAAAACGTTCTAAAACCTTCTTTATATAAGTCTCCTGTGAAAGAGAAAGAAGTTTCTTCGAACAATTCCTTGAAATCTTAACTCCAAGGATATATGTGGCTTCTCCCATGTCTTTCATCTCAAAAACTGATGAAAGCCAAGCCTTGATATCCATCACAAAGCCCTTGTCATTTCCGGCTATTAAAATGTCATCTACATATAGAGACATAATAACGTACTTGCTCTTAATTCTCTTGATATATACGCAGGTATCTTCATCAAGCATGGAAAAACCATTTGATAAGACAACTTCTTGAAATCGTATATACCATTGCCTCGAGGATTGTTTAAGACCATATATGGATTTACGAAGTTTACAAACCTTATGTTCGTTTCCTTCTTTTACAAACCCTGTTGGTTGTTCCATATAGATCTCCTCGTCCAATTCTCCATTGAGAAAGGCAGTCTTTACATCCATCTGATGTAATTCGATGTCTAAGCAAGCTACCATTGCCAGAATCATACGAATCGAGGTAAAACAGACAACAGGTGAGAAGGTCTCTTCGTAGTCTATCCCTTCATGTTGCGTAAAACCTTTCGCGACAAGGCGAGCTTTATATCTGTCAATAGAGCCATTAGCCTTATGCTTGATCTTGAGAACCCATTTGTTCCTAATAGCTCTACATCCTCTGGGTAAGTCAACTAAGTCCCAGACTTGGTTAACTTTCATGGATTCCAACTCTTCCTTCATCGCTTCCATCCATTTGTCTTTCGCAGTGCATGATACGGCCTGTTTGAAAGTAGCAGGCTCGTCATCATCTTGTAGTAAAGTCATAAAGGTTTGCGGAAATTCATCCTCAAATCTTAGAGGAGCCAACCTTGTACGACTACTACGTCGTATTTGAGATTCTTCAAGTCCTTGTTGACTCGAATTCAGATCAATTCTAATATCACTCCCACTTGGAGTGTCGTTAGAAATGCTCCCACTTGGATCATTATTCTCGTATGGAATAGGATTAGTGTCATTCGTATCATCCATTGGTGAAGTTTGAAACGTATTTTCTTCTTCACCAAGAATTCTCCCACTCGAATGAGGTAATCCTCCTTGATCATTAATCTCAAATAGAGATAAGTCCTGACTTATCTCGCCCTGTCTTGGAAACTCGTTTTCCAAGAAAGTGACATCCCTCGACTCAAACTCAATTAGACCTCCATTGTCTTCCTGACTAACGAAAACATAACCTTTGGAGTTTTCTGCGTATCGTATAAAGATACATTTCCTTCCCCTTGGCCCAAGTTTGCCATACTTATGGGAGGAAATATGTGCGTAGGATGCACATCCCCAAGGTTTTAAAATGTTTAAGTCAGGAGACTTTTGGTTCCACAACTCATAAGGAGTGGAGCTAACTGATTTCGAGGGTACGCGGTTCAAAATGAAAGTGGCCGTTAATAATGCATCACCCCAAAAGGTGATTGTCAAGTTAGCTTGCGCCATCATTGAACGGACCATTTCCATTAAAGTCCTATTTCTCCTTTCAGCAACACCATTTTGTTGAGGAGTATATGGCATAGTTACCTGATGTACTATGCCCTTTTCATCACAAAGTTCCTTAAAACTTGTTGATTGATATTCACCGCCCTTATCGGTTTGCAAGACCTTAATCTTGCAATCTAATTGATTCTCCACTAAACTTATATAGTTTTTAAAGCATGTTAATGCTTCACTTTTATGGGATATCAAATAAATATGTCTGAATCGGGTGAAATCATCAATAAAAGTGATGAAATATGACTTCCTGCGTCTTGTCTTGACATTCATCGGACCACATATGTCCGAATGGATAAGCTGTAATGGAATCTCGGCCCTTGTGCCGGTTCCAAATGGCTTGCGACAAGATTTCCCCACAAGGCAATGTTCTCAGGTCGACATTTCAACCTTTGAAACATTTGATAGAAGGCCACGTTTGGCAAGTCTATCCATTCGTTTTGGTCCAATATGACCAAGCCTTGCGTGCCAACAAATTATATTAGACTCATAAGTCGAAGAATTTGTAACAAGGAAATTTTCATTACATAATGAAGAGTCATACATTGTATTTAATACAATAAATCCTTTAAATACATACCCAGTACCAATTAAGGAATTATTACAACACAAGTCCACTTTACAATCATGAAAAAACCAGATATAACCAAGACCCATTAACACGACCACAGATATTATATTCCTTCGAATATCTGGAGCGAAGAGAAAATCATGAAGTAGGAGAGTGCGGCCGTTGTCCAAGACTAGCTTGCAAGTCCCAACGCCTTTCACTTCAACACATGTGTTGTTTCCTACATAGATCCACTTCGTTCCCTGGGGTATCCGGTGATACTCCACGAAGGACCGTCTGTCCCTTGCAATGTGGTCGGTAGCACCTGAATCAATTATCCAAAATGGATTAGATTCCACAAGAAATATTGAACTAGAAACACATATGTAACTAGTATAATTACAAGTTACCTCATCGCCTCCACTCGTACACGAACGAGCATAGTGACCGAGCTTGTTGCACTTGAAGGACTTGATCCTCTTCAAGTCTTTCTTCTTGTGCCATTTCTTGTGCCCACCCTTATGTTTGAGTTTCTTGGTAGACTCAGGTTGCTTATTACGTTCATTGGTAGACTTCGAACGATCTTTCCTTTTCTTTCCCCCGTGTGAGGAACTAGCAACCATGTGCACTTCTGCACTTGGCTTGGCAGCCGCAAGCCGCTCTTCCTCTAATTCGAGATGCTTGGAAACATCGCTGAAGGTCTTGATGCTCTCATTGTGAGTGAGATGCATCTTCATTTGGTCCCACCCATTTGGTAGGGAACGTATGACTGCTTGGATTTGTTGCTCATCAGTGAGCACATGACCTGCATCCTTTAACTCTGAGATAAGATTCGCCATATGTCGCAGATGTTTCCCCATGGAATGATCTGGACGTTTCTTGTATGAATCAAATCTTATAGTTAAGGCGCGAAGTTTGGACACCGATGTGCCACCAAACTTCTCCCCTAGCTTGGACCATATGTCCATGGCTAGGTCATGCTCTCGGAAGATGCGCATTATGTCATCGGCCATACTGCTCAATAACGTAATGCGAGCTATCTTATTCTTCCGAGACCAAGCATCAAAAGCTTCCTTGTCTCGTCTGTATTGGGCCGTAGTGCCCAACTTGGGTTCAATCATTACGTTCTTTAGAGTTTTGAGCACTTCTTGCTCCTCTAGAACGTATTGTATCTTGATGGACCATAGTTTGTAATTATCGCCGTTGAGTTTTTCACCTCTGTTTAACTCAGCGACGATATTCTTTGAAGCGGACGACATTTTACTTTTAAAATGCTGCAAAAAGACACAAAACCAAAGGTTTGATCAAAAACATTGCATTAAAAATTCTTAAAATACAATTCCCACTTGAAATGATAATAGAATATCCCATTTGGATAGTTCTAATTTCAACTCCCACTTGGAATGATATTTATAATTTGATAAGTTACTTTCGAAAAATATTGAAGATCTTGTTATATAATCGGAAAGGTTTCTACGATTCCAATCACCATCTAGAACAATCCTTCAATATTTCCCCCTCACTTATCAAACGATAGTACTCTTATAGTACTTTGCAGCGGAAAAGCGTTTTTGAAAACGTATTTTTCAAAACGTATGAAAAACGTATTTTTCAAAAAATGTATATTTCAGTCCAGTACCCTTATGATACTAGCGAAATATTCGGCACTTCTTGGTCATTTGCCGGGGTTGTTCCGTATCTGTGCAAAGGTCGGATCCCCCTTGAGGGGATTTTTCTGCAAGCCATTGTCGCCGGCTCCCGTATGGATCCAGGCGCTTCCCCCATATAGGAGAATTTTGCCGCAGACGACTGTCGTTGGCCCCGTATGGGCTAGTCGGCATGTTCGTGTTACATCGACCAAGGCCTCTCGCCGAATTGGTCGACCAAAAATCCCGGATTGGTCGACCAATACCAACCAAGGATCTGGCACCCCCTGGACAGGGCCTCTGCCCTGGCCGAGGCTGGCAAAGGGCCGGCCAGGGCCTCTGCCCAGGCCGGCCAGGGGCACTGGCCCCTCGGCCAGGGCCTCTGCCCTGGCCTCTGCCATGGCCGGTCAGGCCGGCCGGCCTGGCCCTGGCCTCTGCCAGGGCCGGCCGGCCCTGGCAGAGGCTAGGGCGCCGGCCTTGGCCCCTGCCAGGGCCAGCCTGGCCAGCCCCTGGCTCTGGCCGAGGCCGGCCAGGGCCTCCTGGCCCCGGCCAGGGCCCCCTGGCCCTGGCCGTGGCCGGCCAGTACCGGCCTTGCCATGGCCGGCCATGGCCTAGCCATGGCCCTTTGGCCTTGGTCGGCCATGGCCGGCCATGGCCCATATGGCCATGGCCGGCCACCCCCTTGCATGGGGTTGGCCACACACCCCACCGGAGGGGTGGCCGTGGTGGTTATTGGCCGTAGCCAACCCCCTCCGCATGGGGAGGGGGGTGCATTTCCTTCATAGACCATTTGGCCATGGTGATCAAGCACCAAAAGTCATCTTCCCCGAAGGGAATAACTACCATCTTCTTCCACGATGAAGCACCCGTTCGTCGAGAAAGTAGTTATTCTCTAATGGCCGTGTGCCAAAATGAAAAAAATAACATACTTTAGAGTTTGCAAACTACACGCTCCACATGAAGAGAGTTCACATTCCCTATGAATGGAGACTCAGCATCCATGAAGAGTGCGAGCTTGACGATATGAACGGTCGGTTCTTCCCGTCACGGAGAGTTCCTGCCATATCCGTAATGATAGAAGACCCTAACGTGAAAAGAACAATTGCTACGTTCTCTCCATCACGAAGCGTTCCTACCATATCCATAATGGTAGGATACACATTCGTGAAAAAGACAACGCCTTGTTCATCGGTTCGACGGGGCGACGGTTTGACCGGGGCGAACCCGTATGGCTTTGATACCAATGTAGGATCCTGACAAAACAAGGACGTTAGGATCGAATAATAAACTCGAGACTTACACTTACGTACGCGGCACTGTAATCTCGGAACTTCTGGAGGCGTTACCTTCTTTTGTTTACAGGATCCAAACTAAAAATTATCCAAACGAAATTTAATAGAATCCTATAAACTAATTCTGTAAACAAATTCTAAGAAGTAATTATATGAGTTAATTCAGGAGAAAATTTAATTTAATAATAGAATCCATAACTTAATGTGCGCATTTAACTCGCTATGTGACATGTTATGTTTCAGGAATTTATATAAGAGTGCATAAAACTC
Source organism: Scilla litardierei (assembly GCA_030789695.1). Taxonomy (NCBI): domain Eukaryota; kingdom Viridiplantae; phylum Streptophyta; class Magnoliopsida; order Asparagales; family Asparagaceae; genus Scilla; species Scilla litardierei. The sequence goes on from CM061133.1 coordinate 185,935,271, forward strand.
GCATGTGTGTGTGTTCTCAAAAAACATAACAAAGGTTATGTTTCAGGAATTTATATTACAATGCATAAAACTCACTATGTGACATTTGCAATAAAAGAAACCAGAAGACAGTACCAGTCTTCAATGCAAACGAAAGCTGTAGATTGTTGAATGCTTCAATAATTAGCTCCATGTTCTCGCCTCCAAAATTTCATGAATCCTGTAAACAAAATTTAATAGATGAGTTCATTTTTACATGACAGAAGTAGTTCATAGATTTTTCATATGATTCTATTAAATTTCATTTAGGGCTCTGTAAACAAATGAACTCAGTTAAACAAATGAAAGATAAAAGAATCTAGAATTTGTTTATAGAATCCAAATGAAAGATAAAGGAATTTGATAGGATTTGAGGTAAATTAACACCAAAAACTCCAGCACCTATCTCACAAAATCAACTGTGGTAAAGGGAAGATAAAAAAAGCTTCAGAACAATGAAAATAATCAAAAAAAAAATTGGATGCTTCTCAATTTGCTTTATTAAGCAAAATACCATGAAAAGATGAGGTTTTGAGTAGCCTCTCAATGAGGTTTCTGTCCATGGATTCTACGCGAGCCTCAATCTCCTGTAAGCTAAACAAAATCAAAACATTTAGCATATATATACAATGGGGCAGTGGTGATGGTTGTTGGTCTGGAAATAGGTGTGGATGATGAAGAATGCAAGCTCTGGTTCATGAAATCAAGCATTTGAAGCCCCAATAACCTTCTCCATTTTAGCTCAATGTCCTGCTGCTGCTCCGCTTGCTGCTCCTCCTCCAACTTCCTTCTCAGCAACATTCTACCTCATGCTCTGCTGCTTACTGATGTTGTTGTACAAACCCCAAAATTGAACAACAACAAAACCGAAAAAAGGGAACAAAGATTTGAGGCGTACCAAGATGCAAACCAGTAGGAGTAGTATAACCAGAGAAATAATTTGAGGGGAGAGTAAGAGAGAGCGAGCGAGCAAGAGAGATCGCGAGAGCTCAGGATCAACGTCCTCAATGGGTTTGGGGGAAGGCGGCTGAGAGGGAGAGAAAGTGTGTCTGTGCGTTTTTAGTTTGTCCCCCCAAAAGTTTTGCTTTCAAGGTTTCAAATTTTCAATTTTTCAAACCAACTTTCAATTTTGGTTTCCCCCACAAATTTCCCACCCAAGCTGATTTAGTTTGTCCTAGTTATCAATTTTTCAAACCAATTTCTCATCTCCCAATTTCTCAAATGCAATTTCTCAAAGACAAATCTATTAACAAACATACTCTATTAACAAACAAAACCAAATTCCCTTATCCATTTTCTCTTATCCATTTTCTCATAACCAATTTATCTTAAACAACAACTCTTATCCAATAACCCATGATAACATCCCTATTTTATTTTATATATATATATATATATATATATATATATATATATATATATATATTGGTAATCATGCTCATGTTTATGATGTGTATCACCTATATGCTTTGTATTGTATACGCATATTGTTTATGGTCATTCATGCGATATATACACAACCTCATGTGATACACACACTATTAACTGCTGAATGATGCTAGTGATTATTGATATTAACTTGATTGGCATCATTGCAGGGGGAGTAAGTATATTTAATGCACAATTATTTGTTTGTTTATATTTAGTTTGTCATCATCAAAAAGGGGGAGAATGTTGAGTATTGGACTCTCCACCTTGAGTTTGATGATGATCAAACAGAAATCATTGTGACTAACTCTTATGATTGCAGTTACCTAAAAAGTCAACTATTAGATTCAAGAAGATCAAAAGTGACGACACGTGTTGATTCAAGTGGAGAACTTGGTAGATCAACAAAGGTGAAGCTTTGGCTTGAAGAACTCAAAGGCTACCTCAAACCTCAAGCCAATGGCATCAACAAATGAATGGAGATTCAATCCAAAGAGAAGATAAATGGATGATTCAAAAGCGTCAAAGACACCTTGAGGATCAAAGACTATGACGTTGGAGTCATTTAACTAAAATACTCAAGATCATGAAGATTTATGGAGATCGTCGCCAAAGTACTTTATTCATCTCAAGCGACGTCCCAAGACTTCCTCAGAACGCGTGATCGTTTTGCCTGGAGCTTCGTTGAAGCTCAAGGAATATTCATGAAGTCAAGGAATTTGGATTCTCCATGTTGAAGCTTCGATGACGGTTCGTCATGTCTTTTATATTGTCTTCTAGCTTCGGTTTAGTAGAATGTTAAGCCTTGGGTAGTTCTTGCATAGACATCTTCATATCTTTCATATCGTATCTCTAGGATTGCCTTAGAAGCCATTAGAAACTTTCCCAAAGCTTATCGCTTCTTTTCACGGCTTTGTTTGCATCTTAGTAGGTTCAAGTAGAAGAACCAACCGACTAGATGATGATCTAGTCGGTTGGAAATTCTTCTTGAACCAACTAGACATCCTAGTTAAACTCAGCTCATTCACTGTTGATCAATTAGTCGGTCCAAGAAGGTTCACCGACCGACTAGATGACGATCGAGTCAGTTGGAAATCCTTCTCAGACCGACTAGTTATCCTAATATATTCAAGACTATTTGTTGACCAATTAGTCGGTCCAAGAAGGTTCACCGACCGACTAAATGACGATCTAGTCGGTTGGTGTATCTTCTCAGACCGACTAGTTCTCCTTAGTGAAATTCGACTTCTTTACTGTTGACTACTTAGTCGGTCTAAGAAGGCTCACCGACCGACTAGTTGTCAAACTAGTCGGTTGATGTTTCTTCTTCGACCGACTAGTTCTTCTATCTCTTGATTTCACTATCTTTGCTGTCAACCTTCTAGTCGGTCCAAGAAGGTTCACCGACCGGCTAGTTGTCAAACTAGTCGGTTGGCGTCTCTTCTTAGACCGACTAGTTCTTCATATCTTGATTTCGATGTCTTCCTTCTAGCCGGTCCAAGAAGGTTCACCGACCAACTGGTTGCAAAACTAATCGGTCAGTGATCCTTCTTAGACCGATTAAGCTGCTTCAGAATAGAGCCGTTGGGGCATTTAATGCCACGATTTTTGTGACCGTTTTCTCTCTTCTCTATATAAGTTTGAATGCTTCAAACCAGTAATCTAAGGCTGATATTAGAGACATTTTCACATCTAAGAGAAGAGCCATTCAACTCTATTTCCAAGCTCTCTCTTCTCACTAGAATCTCTCCCTTACTCTTTGAGCCTAATTCCTCAAGAGAGATTCTCATTCCTTGTGAGCTTCTCAAGCTAAGAGCTTGAATCCAAGTCACCAACTTCTCCCTAGCCATCAATTGTTGCTCATCTTTGTGGAGCTAGGGTTTGGTGATATCATCTTCCTCAAAATCCATTCTTGCCCTATATTGGTAAGTATTTCTCAAGACATAGGATTTTGTGGTAAGAAGTTTTATATTTCATTCTTTATACTTCATATTTGTTGTATACTCACGGTGGTGAGAGGATTGGCTTGATCCCAAGTTGTGGGAGTCAAGATTTCGTTTTGCTCTCGGTTTGTGAGAGTGTGCTTAGTCCCAGGTTATGGGATTAAGGTTTTTTGCGTGTTACTGGGTTGTGGGATACACTGACATCGATTGTAGGTCGATTGCACTTGTGGGGTTTCCACAAGTGGGCTAAAGGAAATCTCTAGCGGTTTGCTAGAGTATCCAGAGGGGATCCAGGTGTTGCTGGAGTATGGCACCGGTAACAAGCCGGAGAGACTTGGGTGGCACCGAACCAGGGTACATTGCATGTTAGCATTGCATTCTTGCTTGGGTTGTTGTTCATTTCTTATATTCCGCATTTGTTGGTTTAGTACGGTTTTATTTGGCGTAAATTCCTTATAATTCTATAAAAACACTATTCACACCCCCCTCTAGTGTTTATTCCTCATAGCACATGGTCACTACAAAACCCTCTTCTCCTCCAGTGATCTTCAGCCGGATTACACATTAATTCACGTCGACTCCACTTTCTCCCTCTCTCAACCACCAAAATCTCTCCCTCCACCACCAAAACACCCCCCCCCCCACACACCCACACACAAACCCTAACCGACCATTGTAAGGATTTTCCAAAAAAATTCGACGACAATGGCTAATTTCTTCCAAATTGGCAGCTTGGGGGAGTTGATCAGCGTCCATTGCTTGGCACCTTAGAGAAGATCAACACTGATTCTGGTTAAACTTGATCCTCACTCCAAATTTTCAGTTTCTGCCCAAAAATTGTAGGGTTTTCGCTGCAAGTACATTAGAGTTTGTTTGTGGTTATTGGTGCCTATAGGGGTGGCAAAATGATCCCGACCCGACCCGACCTGACCCGAACCCGGCATCCTTATCCGGGTATGGGTAAGGGCCAATCCGGATCAAATAGGATCCGGGTTGACTCGACCCGACCCGGATAAAATCCGGGTCGGGTATGGGTTTGGTCTATCTATACAGATGACCCGAATTCGACCCGGTTTTATTTATATATATATATATATATATATATATATATATATATATATATATATATATATATATATATATATATATATATATAGTAATGCTAGTATGAGATGGTGAGCTCAAATCCTTATCGTGAGCTAGCACAATCGGTAACACCAATTAACGATCGGCACCGTTCATCTTCAAGAGCATGTCGATAGATCTATATCCTAAAAAATTAGAGATTATAAACCCCAAAATCCTATGGATCAACCCGTTCCAATTTTGTTACATTTACAGGCAGCTTGTAAACCGTTCATCTTGCAAACACTTGATGGATCTGATAGAAATGTCCAAATGACACAAAAAATTATACATAAAGATCACTTGATAGATAGAAGAAGATGGACGGTTCCGATGGATGATTTGGCAAATAGTTTTGGCTAGTTCGAGATATGAATATCTCATCTCACCATCTCACCATCTCATATTAGCATCTTTCTATATATATATATACTAGTCATAACCCGTGCCCGCGGGCACGGTTCATTTAAGATTTCCCCCGCAAAATCTGTATTCCCCAAAAAATTATTTCCACCGCCAAAATTGCATGGAACAACAAATTAGCGTAAAAATATTTAGCGGCACGGGTACCTTCGGTGCGAAACAACAAATTCGGGGCGGGCGACTTCGACACAGAACAACAAATTAGCATTAAAAATTGACACGGAACACCAAATTCGGCGTAGAACAAAAAATTTGTGTAAATGATTACGTTGGAGCCTTAAGCACGGGAAATTATTTTCATCTTGTTGCTTTATGCGTCGAAGAGACGGTGGGCCCCACGTTGAGGGAGAGATCATTCGATCTGCAACAGCATTCGATCTGCAGCATTAAGTGCAAGTTAAAGTTTTTTTTCAAATACATTAATTGCGTACACTCTGATACCCTAGAAAATTTTAACTGAACCTTACTACCAGACGATATGATCAACAGTTATATAGGGACATACAAATTGTTTTGTTAACAAAGCTAATCAAAACATACAGGCTAAAGGTGATTTTAATCTGAGCATCTGGCGGTTCTAACAGTATGTTTCTAATTAGCTCCCATATAGATATTCCCAGTGGCTCAGCTTAGGTACTGCAGCTCCCATAACCTACGAATTAATCTGTAATGGGTATATATCTTCATTTAGTTTAAATTGCATGGTTTTAGAATTTAACCACTTAGGTTGAAGTTGGTCTGGTTCTTCTCTGGTTTGTCCAACCTATAAATATAGACCAAATACAATACATTAACACAGTAATTCCCAGTAGCACATTAACTTTGCATATGTACAATAATTCCCAGTGGCACATAAATTGCTATGGAACACATATTTATATATGTGGTTATGAGTACTGTGTATACTCAAAAAACACAAAATTCACAGTAGCATATAAATTCCCAGTATGCAAATATACAACAATTCATAGTAGCTCATAAATCCCCAATATGCATATGTACAACAATTCCCAATAGCACATAAACTTGTACATATTGAATATGATTCCCAGTATCACAAAAAACTCAAAAATAAGTTCATACATATGTAAAATAATTCCCAGCAGTTCATACACCTAATTCCTAGTATGCATATGTACAATAAACACTTTGCATACTCAAAAACATACTACTACTACAGAAGTTTCTTCTTCCTAGTAACATTGCCTCCTTATCGTTTGGCCAGCTGAAAGGTCTTCCTTGCAATAACTTTTGAACCAATCCCTTGCAATCTGTACAGTTAATTCATCAAAGTTAATTCAACGAATGATCAAATTGTGTTTAACTCAAATTTTGAGGATTGAAGCAGTACAAATTTTGAGTTTTATGAAGCAATTCAACTGATATTCACCTGATATTCAGTTCACTTGATATTCCGCAAGGTTTATGAACTACTAATTACCATGTTTAAGCAGGATACATAAATGATACATCATTATTGTTTGGATTGAAGCAGGATACATAAAAACTACTAATTAACTGAATTGTCAATGAAAAACTTGGAATAGAAAGCTAGCATTTTTTATAGGTAGGATTGAATCTTTAAAATATGTTAGAGAGCAAGCTAGCATTGAATATAAAAATGCCTATAAAATGCTATGATGCTATGATGGTAGTAGAGAGCTAGCTAGCATTTATATAGGCAAAATTGAAGATTAAAGGATTGAAGGCATTTTGGGATACATCAGTGAATTTTCAAAATTTTATAGGCAAAATTTTATAGGCAGGACTGATGAAGTTATAAACATTCTATCAAACCCCACCAACATTTACAGTGTAACACAAAAACATTCTCTCAAAAGAACAGATTATAAACAAAAGTGAATGTAATTACCAAGTTCTCTCAAAAAAGTGAATGTTCATTAGTTTATAAACAGTTTATAAACAAAAGTGAATGTAATCACAAAAACATTCTCTCAAAAGAACAGTTTATAAACAAAATGGAATGTAATTACCAAGTTTTCAATACACTGTAAATGTTTGAGATTAACACAAAAACACATTAACATTCGATATAACAAACGTTAATCTTTACAGAAGTGTTTTGCAGGTTATGAAACATATATTTATGAAACACAAAAGTAGCAAAGTAACACAAACCTTTAGAGATTAACACCTACAGGTTATGAAACACAAATACACTCAACAAATGATCAACAAACACCTTATGTGCTCAACTGATATTGAACATGCCAAAAAACACACTGACCAACAAATAATTGTGGGTTGTGTTCTTGAGATTCTGTAAACACAAAACCACACTGACCAACAGGTTATGATATTCACCGTGTATTCTTGAGATTCTTATGGAAGGGATCATATATCCAACAAAAGGTCCCTTAAAGCAATGATACTATATGAAAATCAAAATCCAAATCTCAATATGTATTTCTAGAATTCATCCCATTTCACACACAAAAGAAGAAAGTGAATTCCGTTATGAACTGAATTCTAAAGGAACATCAACAAAAATGGAAATAATCTGGATAGATCACAATCCTTTTTGAGTGAACAAATCAAAGATCTCAACTTTTGAAAATAATAATACATGCAGAGTAAAAAAAACAGAAGAATACCTACATTATACCTTTTATGGTTATGACCCTTGATGCCCCTTCCTATTAAAATACATTGTTGATCAACCAGTTGAAAGATTCTTATCATGCACCCAATTTTCTTCTGCAATTCTGGGTTATTACCAGTGAATGCATATACAAAATTTGCTGACATCCTCGAACTTCTGTCCCTAATAAGTTACTTAACGTTTCATATCAAATTCTAATTCCAAAGTAAACTTAACGTTTCATATCAAATTCTAATACCAAAGTTAAATCACTAATATTAAAGTTTTCTTAGGTTAAATCAGTAAAATATCTCTTATAAAGTTCTGATATTTGTCCGAGGGTTTCTATAATAGTGATGCATGACCAAATTGTTCTTCCTTGAATAATATGATGCTTTTATCTTCTTGTTATCAGCACATATAATTATAATATGATATTATAACGATCATTAATATTTTAAGATAACGCAAATGAGGTGGTTCGCGGAGGCAAATGTCCATTGTGCCATGCGCCCATTGTAGAGGTGATCCGAGCTTACTCCATACTGTAAAAAGGATAAAAATATGTTAGGTAGGAAAGATAGGGGTTCATTTGCTCGAGGGCCTTCAAGTTTTGTTGGCAGGGATTTGCTCATTAGGCAATCCTGGCCACGCTGAAAATTGCACAGTCCTGTTTTGTTGCATCCGGTGGCATGGAGGGTATGTTAACAATGTAGCAGTGAGTCCTGATGGTTCACTATGCGCCAGTGGAGGGAAAGACGGTGTAACACTGCTGTGGGATTTGGCAGGGGGGAAGAGGTTGTACTCATTGGATGCTGGTGCTATCATTCATGCCTTATGCTTCAATCTGAATAGGTATTGGCTTTGTGCTGCGACTCAGGAGAGTGTGAAGATATGGGATCTGGGGAGCAAGTCTATTGTTCAGGACATGAAGCCCATGGAACCAGCATCTACCCAAAGTTGAAATATTAACATTTTCATTAACAATGGCACAATAACAATCTGGAAGGTATTTATAAGTTGCCAAAATTTGGACAATCTGCAGTAAGTGATACAAATCTGGATTTCCTAAAAGCATGTTAATGAAAGCATGTTACAAAAAAATACAAATCAGCAAAGAAAGCATGTTGAAAAGTTTTGAAATTTTTTTATGCATGTTCGATTTTAATTCATGTTCGGTTCTGAAACAAATCTGAAATTTTTGGGCTTGCATCTTATCAAAAATTCTGTTGGATGCATCAAAATGGTATTAATGTCTTGGGAGTCAACACCAAAATGGTATGTCTTGATGCATCAAAAATTCTTGATATTAATGTCTATCATGTCTTATCATATCAACTTATCAAAAATTTGGTCAAAAATTTGGGCTTGAATCGATGCAACTATGAATTTTTGCTAAGCATTTCTTGCAAATGGGTTAAAATGGTATCAAGACATGCATGATTCAACAACAAAATGCCGAAATCATATCAAGAATCAATACATGATAGAAAGGCATCAACAACAGAATTTTGCAAAAGAAAGAATCAAGACATACCATTTGGATGTATTAAAAAAGATTAGGACAGGACTCTAATTTTGCAAAATGAAGATTCAAGACATACCATTTTCATCAATTTGCAGGAAAATGCTTAACAAAAAATCATAGGTTTGATACAAATCTGAATTTTTTTGATATAGGTTGTTATTGTATCAAAAATTTCCTGCATGTTGAAAATATACATCATAGTTTGAAAGTAATACAAATCTTGATTTCATGACAGCATGTTGAAAATATAACTCTGGAGTTCAAATTTGTTAACTTCAAATCTGTTAATTACATAATTGCAAATCGGTTAAAATATGAATGTGATACAAATCTGGATTTCAGAAAGGCATGTTAATGAAAGCATGTTGAAAATATACAAATATGGAAACAAAAGCATGCATGTTGAAATTTTTTGAAATTTTTTGATGCGGGTTCAGTTGTGAAACAAATGTGAAATTTTGCGTAATTCATATCAAAATTCTGTTAGTTGCATCAAAATATTATCAATGTCTTGAGAGTCAACATCAAAATGGTACGTCTTAATGCATCAAAAATTCTTGATAACAATGTCTATCATGTCGTAATCATATCAACATATCAAAAATTTGGGCTTGAATCGATGCAACAATGATTTGTTTTTGTTAATGATTGGTGAAAATGGTGAAAATGGTATAAAGACATGAGAGAATTTTGCAACAACAGAATGCATGTAAATTGGTGAAAATGGTATCAAGAATGCCCAAAGCATATAAAAAATGAAATCCAGATTTGTATCACTTTCAAACTATGATTTATATTTTGAAACACCAGAATTTAGCATGATATCACTTTAAATCTGGATTTCATGTCTAGACATGTAACAACGGAATTTTGCAATAGGATGTGTTTCACTTTAAAACTATGATTTATATTTTGCAACAACAGAATTTTGCAACAGAATTTTGATGATATTACTTTCAATCTAGATTTCATGTCTTGACATGCAACAACAGAATTTTGCAACATGATATCAAGAATGCCCAAATCATATCAAAAATGGTATCCGGATTCAACATCAAAATGCCCAAATCATATCAGGAATCAATACATGATAGAATGGCACCAACATCAGGATTTTGTAAAATGAAGAATGAAGATATACCAGATATACCATTTGGATGTATTAAAAAAGATTAGGCAAGGACTCTAATTTTGTAAAATGAAGAATCAAGACATACCATTTTTACCAATTTGCAAGAAAATGCTGAACAAAAAAATCATTTCTATTGGCAAATTAAAAAAATCACATATACATGTTATTATTTTTTTTTGAAATATGGTCACAGTTCATGTGAGGTTTTCGAAATGTATTTGCAATCCACAAACATTGATAATAACCGACGTAATCTTCACTCCTAGTGCCAATGAAAGGTACTCATCAAAAGATATAAAACCTCATATGAAAGGTCTCTAGTTTCATCAAGAAAGTGAAAATGCATGTAGACTAAAGTATAAGCAAATCACATATATCACATCTTACCAATATGTTCACCATGACACTCAACATAGCAACATGTCAAAAAAAATTATTTGACATTAAGCTTGCAGTATAGCAAAGGAGGGCACAAAGTACAACAACTTTTATACATGAATCTTAGAACAAAGTGATTAGAAAAACAAATGATAAAATTGAGGCATTAGCTTTAACTTGGGCATTAACAAATGACAAATCACATGTATCCTCAAATAGCTTTAACTTGGGCTTTAACAAATCACATATCCTCAATTAGCTTTAACAAATGATAAATGACAAATGACAAATCACTTGGGCATTAGCTTTAACTTGGACATTAACAAAATTGAGGCTTTAGCTTTAGCTTTAACAAATGACACATCACATGTATTGGGCATTAGCTTTAACTGTATCATCTCAATCACTTCCCTTCTCCATATTTAACTGATGTCCAAAAAATCCAAAGATGACACAAAAATCACAAAAAACTCTAAAGACACATTTCTACAACATGGGTAAATTAAAAAGTCGCTGTAGAACATCAATTGCAGATGACTCAACAAAAAAACTGAAGTATTAGCACATCAAATAGCAGGACAATAAAGAATGATACATGGTATAGGACAAAGATACCTAAAGATATATCTGAACCCAGGTCTCATATGTTTCAGTGTTGATTACGGGAGTAAGACCTGTATTAATATTTTTCAGACTTAAATTAAACATGTATACCTCGTTTGATACTGAAACTACAATATTTTAAACAATTCAAGAAGAGAGATGGCAGTTATTGGTCATCCATCATATATTATTCACTCAATTTCAGACCTACATTGGTCATCCATCATCAAACTTATTTTATATCATGTTAACTCAATTTCAGATTAGCCAAAACCTAACGAACATCATATATTATTCAAGCCAGTGTTGTTTATAGTGAAAGCATCTTAAAAACTTATTTTTTTATGAACACTAATAAATAGTCTAAAGTTTATACAAAATGTCTATTAAATGATGGGAATCAAGAATGAATCAAAAATTTCTATATATGGATCTCATCTTAAATGAGAATCAAATTTTTAGACATCAATTTCAACAATTTCTATAGTTTTGAATCCAAGTATAACTCATAATGAGAAAAAAATGGAAACTCAGAAAGTGATAGTTCTCTACAAATAGATCAAGCATTATGTAATATAGAGGATTACCAGTATACATCATATTAAGCATGCAATCACAGTTTAAAAGGTAGAACAAAAAACAGCTAACCTCATATGAAGATGAGTTGTTGCTGTTACTGAAGGTCCGATCTTCTACTAAATCCTTCTAGTTCAAGTAAGCAGCGATTCTGGGTTTTGGAAGACAACTGCAAATCCATAAGATGCGATGAAAAAGAGTTGCGACATGCTCAACAAATAACAAAAAGGACCAAAAGGGCTACCTTGATAGAGAGGACGAAGAGAACATTCAGATGACATGAAGGTCAAGTAGCCAAAATTACATAATAGAACTCAATGGATTCTTGCAGGCAAAATTGAAGAGAACTCAATCAACTAATAACGTAAACTAAAATTGTTACATGAACGTCAATTGATAACATCAGTATTATCCGATCAACCAACATCCGAATTATCCCAAAATTACTTAATACAACAAACCTAAACCAACAACGTAAACTAACAATCATGACAAACAAAAAATACATAATACAATTATGGTAGAAGCATTCAACAACGGGATTTTTTAGACATGTAAACCAAGTGGATTCTAACTTCATAGAGTTTCAAAATATACACAGCCCAAAGCTTCGTATCAAGAATACTACTTGCAAATCAAAAACCTAAAACGTCATAAAATTGAAAGAGAACTATTTCAGGACTTAAGACAACATTTTTTTACATCGACTTATAATATCACACAACCTAAACTATATGCTAAAAGAAAAAACCCTTAACTATGAACAAATATACACAAAAATACATTCTGGATTGAACAACCATGCAGTCCAATTTCAAAAACACCATCTCTCACACCGGCATTTAAAACCAACAAAATTTACATATGACGCTAGGGCCATGTGTCCTGAAAATTAAAAATAAAATCATAGATTAGAATAGGAAAATTAGAAACGAAGATATATCTAATTACTTTGTATAACTCACTAGTATTACCTTCATCATGTTTAAGCAGAAAAC
>CM061133.1:185948524-186061024 GCA_030789695.1 Scilla litardierei
CGACTAGATGCCCATATTTGATCTAGTTTGACAACGAAACTAGATCCGACACCCTACTTGATCTAGCTTGACAACGAAGCTAGGTCCGACACCTTTATCATGCTTGCATTCATGCTGCCATGCCATGTTTAATTTCAATTAATGGTACGCAATTTAACTGCTCATTGCCATGTCATTTCATGCATTCAATGTTTCATCGTGATTGCGTAGCACACGCTACACTTATTGTAATGATTGAGGCTAGGCACCTGCTTTGCGGGCACAACCCTATGCCAAAAAAATTCTTGGCTCATGATCCAGAAGATGGGCGCTAGTCCATATTGAAAAACACTTCCTGGACTCGTGATCCAGAAGTGAGCTCTCGTACTTGGGAAACCAAGGCTCGACACACTGGGAGGGGTAGGGTTAAGCTATCACGCAGTGAAGAAGAATGCCCGATCCGTTCCTTCAGCTGTAAGGAGTAAACCCTGTGCACAACGTGAAATGATAATGTTCGTGAAATGATAATGTTCGTGACTCGTGAAAACAGTGTTTTTCGTAGCTTTTGTTACGACATGCATGCATGTCATCATGTCATCTTAAATTATTGCATTCTTTAAATGTCATGTCTTTACATTATATTTAGAACTGCTAGTCGCTTTATTTTATTTGTATCATTGCATAAAAGTTCTCCGCTTTCTTTGGGAGACTGTTGCTGACATATGCCCTTTTCTCTTTAGGTGTCACATGTCAGGTTTTGAGCCAGACTTAGTTGTAGAGGACGACAGGTTGCTGACGTTCAGTTCGAGGATTCCGGTCCTACCCTTAGACTCAGCCGGTGACCCTCTTTACTTTTGTTTCCGCCATGGTTTAGGCCTATTGTTCAGACTTGTACTTTTGTGACTTTTCTGTGATGTTGGAATAATTGTTGGATGTTTTATTGGTGGATGTTCTTTTATCTGCTTCATTATTATTGTTGTTGTTTCGTCGCAATGCAAGGACCTGCTATGATTTGTAATTTTTACAGACGCTTATCAGCCTGCAACTTCACAGCTCCACGTCTGAGCGGAACTCATCACGTCTCGCCTTCCATTTTAGGGAAGCGGGGCGTGACAGATTTTATTGGTGGCCTATGCAGGTCCTTTTTGCATCCGCGAAATACCGGAACAACAATAATGATAAACAACGTCCAATTAAATATTTGGAACATCCAAGTCATGATTAAGTCTAATCTGAACATTTTCTTGTCTTAGATGGTAGGAAGACTTAGGTAGATGTCCAGATTTGGTATTCAGAGCTTTCGTCAAGATTAAGCTGTACTCATCTTAGGTTGCCTTAGCAGTCTCTCATCCAGCCCTGACCATATAAGACTTCTAGAGCTTCTCTTTTAGCCGTTCGATTGAGTCCGACAATTTCGGGCCCAGCAGAACGTAATCTTGACTTCTCTTAGGACCCTTCCCTGAGACCTCTATTACAGTCTAATTCATTAGAGAGTCATAGTGTTAAGTTCCTCTTGATCTACAACCGTCCCGATAATTAGAACACCTGATTCTATCATTTCCCTGATCATTACACTTCTGGGTTATCGACCGTAGAAATCCCATCGTATCTTTTCATGAAACGTATCCTAGGCATATTCATCACGCGGTCATATTCTTTGCCCTCGATACACGTGATCGTTTTCCGACGATTATCGTTAATTTTTCAAAGCTTCTCCGTTGCAAATCTTGATTCTTCCAAAGTTATTTTCGATTTTCCTTACTAAAAGTTTTCACTCAGTTTAAATTTTGTTTTTTAACCCCCTTTTTATATATTTAAATTCCTTACTTTTGGTTGAGTTAAAATACTTTCTTAGATTTTGAAGTCGTCTTGGTCATAAACTTTTATTACAATCTCGAGACCATTTTCTAACCTATATATATCGTATTTCGGTTTTAAAACTTTTTACCATTTTTGATAATTCAATATATCTTTCCTTCCATGTCTACACTACTCAGTTTATTATTATTAATATTTTTCACTTACCGTACATACTTTTAGAGTATTTTCCTAAGCTAAATAGAACTTCAATATTTTTTTAATATCAGATCTATGTTCATCGTGCTCATATTTCAAAATTTTTGTATAACCCTATTTTCATTTACAACACGATCACTGCCTCACCCTACTCATTATTTCTTCGCCTAAAAATTTTTTCCGTGTTTTCAAATTTTTCTAGTCTGCTCGCTTTTCCTTACATATTTTCATAAGAATAGATATATACGACATCATATTTTATAGCTGACTCTCTTTCGCCTATTTAATTATTTAGAGCAATATTTTTGTCTCGCCCAACCAGCTATCTCCTTATCCTCACCTTATCTGAACTCGACCTTTTCGATCTTGTTCGTTACGCTTTTGGTTCGGTTTCCTTTCTATTGTTTAGATGCTAGTGCTTGGCGTTGCCTGTGTCAACCTAGTATAGTAGTGAGCCCATTGATTTTACTGCGATGTCTTTGTGGTGCATGTATAAGTAGAGTGTGTGGACCAGTGTGTGTGTATGTGTGTGTGTGTGAACCCCGGCGTATCACTCACGTATGAGGGTACTCCCCTGTAGTATATTAATGTTTGCCTCTTGTGTGATATATACATACTTAGTGTTATTCATGATATATATGAAGTTGTATGAATGATAGTGTTTATATATAAGTGTGTGGATAGCTATACCACTTTAGGTACGTTTATGTATATTAGAATTAGTGTTGGAAGATCTGCTAGTAGAGTATGTGGTAAATGTTTGAAATAGTATACTAGTAGGTCATGTGTATGTTAGGTAATGATAATAGGTGTACTTATAGTTAAGTGAGTAAGCCTATTATATGACCTATATGTTAGTACGTGTGAGTGTGTGCTCATACGTAGATATGTATTGTGCTTAGACGTAAGTAGTTATGTATTTGTTGTATGAGTATATGGGTGATATACGAATGATGATAGTATTATAATTTCGTTTGGTATTGCTTGCCTTTACAGAATGTTATGCGTGTGTGTGTGTATACCGTGAAGTATACACGATTATGGTATGTCTTAAACTATGTATGGATAAGTAGATGTGTTGGTGTACTAATTATAGGTAGATGGCTATGCTGTGAAAATATATTACATGTATGTGACTATACGATGAATGCAAGTAATAAAGAGTGTATTATAATTATACGTGCGCTGATATTTATAATATTATTGGGTGAAAAGTGATTGCATTATGTGGGCTTTACATGACTAAATATAGTGACTAAAATTATTATGGTATGAATGTGGTAACGTTGGTATATATATATATATACATATATATACATATATATATATACATACATACATACATACATACATACATACATATATACATATATATACATACATATATATATATTGGAGTGGTATTGGTATCGGTATAAATATCGTGTTATGTATATAGAGTATTCTGATATGGGTTTTGAGTCTCACTCAAGCTTGAGTGGGTATACTCTAAGTATATTGTTACATATGTTTGTGGTTTGCGTGTAGTACTATGAATATAGTAATGGATGATGTATGTATAATGATAAGATTGGTTGTGTCTGGTTGTGTTACGCACAGAATTGTGGGTGGCTATACCATTATATAGTTATAGGTGTTCGCCTGGTAGTATAGTTATTTACTAAGGACTTACCGGTCGAATGTATATCTGTTAGCTAAACTAGGTGTGCCGTTGTGGTAAGTATATAATGGTATGAGTTGTATGTATGAATGATATGATAGCGTGTGTAGGCGTGCACCGTGCACGGGTAAGTATGTGCATAGTTATTTGTATTTGTGACTACGGTATGTGTGGCGTGTCTTGAATATAGTTATAGGACAGTTTGTGATGTGAATATATGGTGAAATATTTGCATGCATTTGAATAACTATATCTTTGTGAAATTATAGTAGTGGTGAATGTATATTAGATATAGTAAAACTGATTTAATGGTGTGATTACATGTGTAGATGTGTTTGGTGTTGGATGTATAATAGGAGATATTGGGGAGTAGAATATCCATGTTTGTTGTACGTAGGTAGTTATCTATACGTAAGTACTAGGATCGTATTTGCTAATGTAAAACTATTTTGTGTATGTATATGTACCTTGGTTGTGATAAATGAGTGATAGCTATATAAGGGTTTACGTGACTATATGAATGATTGAAGCATGTGTATGAATTTGTCTGTCTAAGATAAGTATAAGTATAGAATGTGCGAATATATATGTGTATAGTATTAATGTTTGACTAACTAGTGCATAGATAAGCACTTGTAGTGATTATACCTGCTTGAATTATAATGGAATATGATTTGGGTAGCTACTAGAGTGACTAGATATATTTACAGTTAGAAAGTCCGAGGACAGACTTTATTCTTAAGGTGGGTAGTATGTCACGGTCTGTTTTCGATAGTACGGTTTTCGTGCACGTAATCTTGTTTGTGCACGTAATTATTTTGGACCTTTCTTATATCCGAACACTATGATGTTATATGCCGTTTTGACCCTCTCGAAGAGTATTTATTTGTGGAAATATTTTGGAACGTCATTTCACGGGTCATTCCCCCACAATTTGACTTTGTTTGAAGAGGCGTCATGATTTTCACTTTTGTCGCGAGACCCTTTTATTTTTAGTTTAGTTTCTCGTCACCCTAGCCATGATCGATCTCTTTAGTTTCGTTTCTCTCGTCGACACGGTCGCCCCAGTATTTTTCTCGTAATTACCGGGTTCTGGTTGACACACTTTTGCACTAATTTCCTCATTAATCAACGTTAAGCCTAAGTTTCCACATGAAATTTTTTCCCTAAGCTAGGCTCACCCTCTTTTCCCCTTAACTGCACCTTACCCTCTCCTATTTACCCTCGATCTTCTCTCTGGCGACCCCTCTGGAATTCGTCGGCAGCTGCTGTCCAAGGCGCCGACAGCACGGCAGTGACTCCCTTCGTGTGGCAGCGACATTCGGCAACCCCCAGACTGTTGACGCCATCCCCTCGCGCCACTACGACGTCCTCTAGCCGCTGTCCACGCACAAACAACGTCCTGCTAGCATTGGATATCTCGTGTCAACCCCCGAAAGCTTCGTTGAGGATCTCTTTTTCACAACAGTTAGTAAAATACCCTAAGAACAGTTTGCTAATAGTTTTGAACCATTATAGATGTGATCAGACTTAATGAAATAGTGTTTGCATGCTAGTAACATTAATAAATGATGTTTAGCTAGCGGACTTAATGTATTGATGATAACATGATTAACAGTAGGGTAGATGCCTTGTGTGCACAACTTCTGATTAACGTGTTAGCCTAGGTTGCTGGTTATAATTGTTGTATATTGTTCGTACTAGCAACTTGATGTAGTTAACGTGTTAATAATTCAATGATCATTAATATTGATGTGTTACCCATCTTAGGAAAGAAAACTTAATTAAAATCGGATCATTAGACGTTTTAGAGTTGACTAAAAATTCTAGTCCATAGTTATGAACTTATTCGTGCACGTGTTTTGTCTCAGAGAATCGGTCGTTCTGTACCGTTTGCAAAACCGGAATCCAACCCCTGACGTCGCTACCCGACGTCAGAGTGGCTCTCGCGTCGCGTTGCGGTAAGTCTCTCTCCGTAGGAACCCCACCTCGCATGTTAATTAACTTAAAAATCATTGTCTCTGATCGCTTTTGTAACTCACTAATCAAGAATAATAAATTGGGACTGTAGGCTGGATTGCGATCTGAACACATAGGTAGACTCGGACTTGATTGACGGATCGCAACTTAGTTGTTTCAGGCAAGTGATACTTGCCCGTTCTCTGTTTACGCCACATCTTAGGCCATTTTGTTCAGTAGCATAAAAGAGACTACGCGGTGAAATGATAGTCGCCTAGACGCCCCTGTTTGATCTAGTTTGACAATGAAACTAGATCTGACACCCCACTTGATCTAGCTTGACAACGAAGCTAGATCCGACATCTTTATCATGCTTGCATTCATGCTGCCATGCCATGTTTAATTTCAATTAACGGCACGAAATTTAACTGCTCTTTGCCATGTCATTTTATGCATTCAATGTTTCATCGTGATTGCGTAGCACACGCTACACTTATTGTAATGATTGAGGCTAGGCACCTGCTTTGCGGGCACCCTATGCCAAAAACACTCCTGGCTCGTGATCCAGAAGATGGGCGCCAGTCCATATTGAAAAACACTTCCTGGACTCATGATCCAGAAGCGAGCTCACGTACTTGGGAAACCAACGCTCGACACACTGGGAGGGGTAGGGTTAAGATATCATTCAGCGTAGAAGGATGCCTGATCCGCTCCTTCAGCTGTAAGGAGTAAACCCTGTGCACATTGTGAAATGATAATGTTCGTGAAATGATAATGTTCTTGACTCGTGAAAACAATGTTTTTCGTAGCTTTTGTTACGACGTGCATGCATGTCATCATGTCATCTTAAATTGTTGCATTCTTTAAATATCATGTCTTTACATTATATTTAGAACTGCTAGTCGCTTTATTTTATT
The DNA here is from genome assembly GCA_030789695.1 of Scilla litardierei. Taxonomy (NCBI): domain Eukaryota; kingdom Viridiplantae; phylum Streptophyta; class Magnoliopsida; order Asparagales; family Asparagaceae; genus Scilla; species Scilla litardierei. Next base: position 185,955,056 of record CM061133.1, read on the forward strand.
TGTATCCTTGCACAAAAGTTCTCCGCTTTCTTTAGGAGACTTTTGCTGACTTGTGCCCTTTTCTCTTTGGGTGTCAGATGTCAAGTTTTGAGCCTGACTTAGTTACAGAGGACGACAGGTTGCTGACGTTTAGTTCGAGGATTCCGGTCCTACCTTTAGTCTCAGTCGATGACTCTCTTTACTTTTGTTTCGGCTGTGCTTTAGGCCTATTGTTCAGACTTGTACTTTTGTGACTATTCTGTGATGTTGGAATAATTGTTGGATGTTTTTTTGGTGGATGTTCTTTTATCTGCTTCATTATTATTGTTGTTGTTTCATCGTAATGCAAGGACCTGCCATGATTTGTAATTTTTACAGACGCTTATCAGACTGCAGCTTCACAGCTCCATGTCTGAGCGGACCTCATCACGTCTTGCCTTCCATTTTAGGGAAGCGGGGAGTGACATCATCATCAACCATAATATTAACTTTCCTTAGGTTGGTCAAGAGCTTGTTATAGTAGTCAAGATGTTCTTCAATAAATATTCCATCATTGAGCTTCAAGGCAAACACCTTCTTCTTTGGATGCAAGCAATTTTGAAGATTCTTCTTTGTGTACTTATTTCCGAGCTCTTCCCAAAATGCCTTAGCATTGGTCTCCACTATGAAGGAGTACCTACTCTTTTATCAAGTACAATCGGATTGTACCGCACGCGCTCTGGTTCAAGGTCTTTCACTCCTGATCTGACATGGTCGTTGGCTTTTCATACAATGTTATGTCTTGACCAAGCTGGTTCAAGACATCTAAGACCTCGCATCTGCACATTCAAAATACTGGTAGAAAAAGGGTCTACAGCCACGACCATTAGGTGGCCGATAGTGGGTTATCGGCCATAGATGTCTCCGTGGCCAAGTTTCTGTGGCTGGAAAAAAAATTCCCCACGGAATATTGGCCACGGAAATTTCCATGGCAGTTAGCCGACCTTCATCCACAGATAAGTCCGTCCAAATATTTCCAGCCACGGATTAATGGTGAATAAATATTTCGTGGCCTTAATTTTTTAGCCAGGGATATGTTCGTGGCTAATAATTTTAACGGCCACGAATATGTCCGTGGCCAAAGAGGTCCAGCCACGGCTTATTAGTAAAGAAATTTTCCGTGGCTTTAACATTTTAACCAACGACATTTCCGTGGCCAATAATAGTAACCGCCACAAATATGTCTATGGCTAATAGTCTGTTGCCATCCAAAAAAAATTACCTAAATTGGGGGGAGCCCGCGTGAGCCCCCCCCCCCCCCCCCCCCCCCCACGCGCTCAAAATTTCAGTAGATCGATCGAGATCGATCGATCGATCAAGAGAGAGAGAGAGAGAGAGAGAGAGAGAGAGAGAGAGGTCCACATTGGGGGAGGACGACGACGACAGCTACTGTCAGCCGCTACAGTAATGCATCGGCAAGGTAATTTTCGCATTCTTCTTCTATTCCGACGGGTTTAGCCTTAAATGATTGATATATAGGTCGGAGGGGGTGGCGGCGGGGTCGGAGGGGGCATCAGCCCCCGTCGCTGCCCCAGCTCCCCTCTCATCCTTCTGATCTGAAGGAGGAGAGCGGGAGCTTGGGTGACGGCAGTTGCTGATGCCCCCTTCGACCAAACATGATGATCCCCCCTCCTCCTCCACCAAACCCCCCCAAATGTCACCCCCCGTCCGACCCTTCCATCTGCTAATGGTGAGGGGTATGATTAGGGTTAGGGTTAGGGTTAGGGTTAGGTTATGGGTTAGTGTTGGGTTTAGGAATAAGGTTTGGGTTTGGGTTTGGGTTAATAGGGTTAGGGTTAGGGTTAGGGTTAGGGTTAGGGCTTGGTTAGGGTTTGGGTTTGGGTGAGTGCAAGGGTAAGTGAAAGGGTTTGGGTTAATATGGTTTGGGTTAGGGGTCGGTTAGGGATGTGGGTAGGTTAAGTGCAAGGGTTAGGGTAAGGGTTGGGTTTGGGTTAGGGTTAGGGTTGAGGTTAGGATTAGGGTTTGGGTTAGGGTCAGGGTTAGGGTTGGGGTTGGGGTTTGGATTGGGTTTGGGTTAGTGTTCGGTTATGGTTGGGGTTAGGGTGAGTGCAAGGGTAAGGGTTGGGTTTTGGGTTAGGGTTAGGGTTAGGGTTGGTGTTAGGATTGAGGTTGAGGTTAGGGTTAGGGTTACGGTTACGGCTACAGTTATGGTTACGGTTATTCCGGTTACGTTTATGGTTACGGTTACGGTTACGTTTATGGTTACGGTTACGGTTACGTTTACAGTTATAGTTTATTTGGTTTAGGTCAACGGTCAGGCTTAGGTTTAAGGGGTGGGGTGGGGTGGGGTTAGGTTTACGGTTGTGGGTGGGGTGGGGTTAGTGTTAGTGTTATAATTAGAGCTACGGTAAGTAGTGCAATGTGTGGGACCATAAAATTTAAAGCATAAAATGTATTTTACTTATATTGTCGATATCAAGGGAAAAATAAAATATATTTTAATTTTAGATTACTGAGAACTTAGCCATGTTAAAACATACACTCTTGGTATCACATTGATAGTCGCCTACTTTTATGAAAGAGTCGACTACCATTTAAAGGTTCTCAAAATCGTTAATTTAGAATTGAAAATTTTAAACCGAAGACACGTAGAGTGGATAGTTGTGTTCTTAGCGTACTCTGATGCCAACCCTCTACGCATGTCCAGTGTAAAAATCAGTTGCCCTTGCAAGAGGTGCCAGAACAATGAGATCCTTCAGAAGTACATTGTTCGTTGTCACGCCCTACTTCCCAAAACTACGGAGGTGAAGCGTGACTAAGGCCCGCTTGGGCCGGAGCTGTGAAGCTCGGACCCACTAAGCATCAGTAGGGGGTACCATTTTAATATTACATGTTCTTCCATTTATAAAATTCGGAACAACAGAATGTACAGAAAGAAAGTTGCATTCATTAATATAAAGAGATAATATCCAGCGAGTACAAAAGTCTAAAAAGAGAAGCCTAAGCATGTCAACAAACTACCGAAAGAGAGTAAACTATTAGTAGTTACCTCAGGAAGTCCGCAACGGTAGGGAATGCCTAAGTCTGATCCTCGTCAAGTACGTCCTTTGGTCAACGTCCACTGGCTCCAAGTACATCAGGTATGTCCGGCTCGTCCACGTACTCTGGCTCAACACCTGACGTACAACACCCAAGAGAAAAGGAACTGTACGTCAGGTAAAGTTTACAAGGAAGGGTTAGACTTTACTGCAAGTGTAAGATAATTAAGAGCAACGTTTTACTGGTTGTTTAACATGCAGTGGTTATAACATGGCAGTTATACTATACAGAAAGTAAAACGGTGCAGGAAAAGTAAACGTGACAGACAGTAGCCATAGCGTGTGCTACCGGCTACGGGACTAACCTAGACGGGACAAGACAGGACAAGGCAAGACACATATGACTCGAAGGGTTCACGCCTTATGGTTCAAGGGCAGCCAAACCCTCTCCCCGTGCGATCGCTCAACCCTACCCCAAACCCAAGTGCTCAAGACAAGACAACTGGAGTTCACCCTCACATGGAGGGCACCTGAAACGCCCGTAGGCTTTTAGTACCACGGAGATCATTCTCGCATGGAGAGCATCTGAAACGCCCGAATGCTTTTTGGTAACACAAAGATTAGTCTCGCAGGGAGAGCATCTGAAACGCCCGAGGGCTTTTTGGTAACACGGAGATCACTCTTATAGGGAGAGCATCTGAAACGCCCGAGGGATTTTTGGTAACACGAAGATCACTCTCGCAGGGAGAGCATCTAAAATGCCCGACGGATTTTTATAACACGGAGATCACTCTCGCAGGGAGATCATCTGGAACGTCCGATTGATTTTTGTAACACAGATCACTCTCACGTAGAGAGCATCTGAAACGCCCGTAGGCTTTTTGTAACATGACACGACATGACAAGTGTAAGGAATTGTTCTTCTAGGGGTCCACACGCACACACACACACCGAAAAACCCTAATGTGTCAGTTGTTGTTGTTGCTGTGCTTAGACTTCGTCGTCAAGTCTAAGCTGTCAAGGGGGTCCCAGACGCTATCATTTCACGTCCGGTTTTCTTTAAACATTCTTTAACTCTCTAAGAAGTAGATGACCTAAACGTGGTTGAAAGTACACAAGTGTAAACACTTGCTTGCGGTGGCGAGTGCGTCGTCTGCTTGGAGCGTCTCGTCGAAGCGGTGCGTTAGTGGGGGTCCGTCTGAAACGGGTCAACGGCGGTGTCAGGACACATTTTTCATCATTCATATTAGAGTTCATTTATAGGTTCAACGGGGCTATCCTAGCTGGCACAGTCACGTTTTCGTTTCGGTTCAGCCTAATCGACGATCTATCCTATGTGCACAGAAATTCAAGTCCTTCGTCGATGTCTAAAATTTAGAAACGTTTTAAAGGAGCAGAAATGAAATTTAATTATTGTTGACGACTTTCAGATTATGTTTTCAATTTGCGACAGTGGGGGTTCTTACTACGCGTTAGAGCACTAACCTTTTGATGGTGATCGAAAAGCGGATGTCGGGTCTGAACGGCGATGGATCAGCATCGTCTACAATGTCTCAGCCATGGGTAGCACAGTGAGACACTTTTAGACCGCGAGGTGGAAGCACGAACAGTGAGCACACGTCGGGATTTCTCCTGTTGCATGTAGCGCAACGGATCTACACGGCGGCGGCGACGTTGGGTAAAAACACGTGAGTACGGTGACGCACGTGAACTCTGAGGGTCCAAGGGGGCTATCAGTGATTGAAGTAGCTTAGTGGAGGTTGCTTAGCCCGGTGGGTGGCCGACGGCGTGAGCGTACCGCGGTGGGCGGCCGTGAGAAGAGGCAGAGGACAGATTCGCGCAACGGTCGTTGTCGTGCATCTCAACGGAAAAACAGCGATGAAAAGAGTCAAAGTAAAATTGCAGTAGCTAAAGGACTTCAAGAAAAATCCAACAGTGGTGGAGTGGTCTCCAGAAGTGGTTGGAGGTGGCCGTGCACCGGCGTTGAAGATCTGTGCACAGATCTGTCAAAAACAGTCGCTAGGGCTTGTTTCAATGTGTTTTCGAGGAGCTAGAGGTGAGGAAATAGAGTAAGGGGAATTTCAGATGATGGGGGCGTTCGAGAGGAGGTCAACAGCGATAGGGTGGTCGCAGTCAGTGGCCAGATAAGGGTGGTCGCAAGTTTTTGATGGAGGAGTACAGATTTGGTGTTTTCGGTGTTTGTGCGCTGTTTGCGGGAGGAGGAGGAAGAGTTGTCGCGAGGGGAGCTTACTAATGGGTAGGGAACGTCGAAGGGAGTGATCGACGGCCAGTGGGAGTCGTCGGCAGTGGCCTGAAAGCGACGGGCGTGCGTTACAAGGCGGCAAATGGCAGATCTGGGCAACGACAGTTTTTAGAGGGTTTTAATTGGGTTTCAATGGGTTTCAAGGGATTTCGAGGTAGGGAGGAGGGAGAGGAAGATTGAAGGGTTGTCGAGGAAGAAGTGGGAGGTCGGAGGACGGCCGACAATGGCCGTGGTGGCCGGAGCACCGGAGTTAGGGCTAAGTTGTCACAAATTCGGCCATGGGGGTTTCTTGTGCTTTTAAAAGAGAGAAAAGAGAGGAGAGGAAGGGGAGGAGGTTGCCGCGGCAGAGGGAGTTCGGGGGATGGCCGGAGTTGGACTTGTCGGTGGCGAGGAAGGGGGGAAACGCAAGAAGAATCGGCGGCCAAAGGTTCATGCGTGCCTTTGCATGGGTTGCGATGGGTTGGGTTAAAAGTTGAAACATATTGCTAAATACCTTTTGGGTTTAGGGTTATTGTGGGAGAGAGATAAAGATAGGGAGAGTAGAGTTTGGAAAAAAGGAAGGTGACAATAGTGGCTGAATCATATCTCCTTGATACGTTGGAGATATTAGGGGGATTGGGGTTAATTTGAATTTCAAATTGATTACGGGTTAATTAAGGAAAGAAAAGGATTAGGGGATAGCTCGTCCTACGGGCATCAGAAAAATAATCCGAAAATACCAGAGAGATGCAGCAACGAGAGGCTCGAGGTTACGGGGTCTGGTCGCGAGCTAATCCTATCGAGAAATATTATAAAATCAAGAATTGAGTGTTGAAGCCAAAAGACCAAAACGCCCTTCCATTCAAAGCTGTTCTGTGAAAGAACGAGCCGTGAAATGACGTTCCCAAAAAATCCCACAAATAACTACTCTTCCATACGGTCACAACGACACATCACATCGCATAGTCCGAATCCAAGAAAGAGGCAAAAATAAATACGTACACGAAAAGAGTCGTACGCGTAGAAAATACGAACGGCCGGAAAGTGGCCGTTACATTCTACACACCTTAGAAATGATTTCGCCCTCGGAATCTCCTATAATAATAATAATAATAATATCTATAAACACTTAAGCCTACTACTCCCATATTCTACATAATGATCGCTAATCCTATAACTTCAAACATCGTTCCTCAAATAATCCATCATAATCCGTCTCTCCACTGGCTAATGCTGCAACTAGAATCACACCCTAGCACTTAACTATAAATCCACATTACCGTCCAAAATTCAACAATCATCACGTCCCCAATATAATCTACATCATATTAACTCATAATTTTATCCTACATAGTCAATGAACCATCGAGCCACATCTATCCGTAGCCATATCATCTAATCTCCTAATCATATTAAATCCATCTTCATAACATCCATCTGTCTCAACATGTCGCGTTATCGCTAATGCCTTCTCATCTCAACTTAATAATCAAATCTTGACGCTTTAAATGTTCTCCTTATTCTCATAATCACTGTAACTCATACTATCTCGTCCTAGCTACTCCTATCTATCCCTCGTCCAAGTTTCAGATCGATTAAGTACTCATCTCCCTGCATATAATTTCATCCAACCAAAATTCTCCATTAAGTCCGTCACACGTTGGTATTATAAATAAGTCTTGGACACCTCATTCTTTTCATCCAAAGAAATCTAACCTAATATCCTTGTGTTCCAACATATCTCATCTCACTCTATGCCAACCAGCAACATAACCCTATAACAATAATAGCTAGTACTAACAATATCATAACAATAAAAAATAACACTCCCGAAGAGGAAAAAGGAAAGAAGAAAGTTTAAGGCCAAATACATATTTTAAAACATTTGGAAAAAACGTGTGGAGTTGGGGTATTGGATGAGGAAAAATAGGTGTCTTGTGAACTTGCATGCTTGTTTCAAAACTTTAAAGATTTGATTTAAAAGGAAACAAAAAAAAGGTTTTGATACAATCACATGCAGCCAAAAATAAGCTAAACTATAATATGAAAGACTAAGTCTATGGAATACCTGCAATGAAGCTATCCATACCTATATGAATACCATCATTCAGACAAGTCCATACGTATATCACGAGTAATACAGGGTATACATACATAACACAAGAGACAGTCGTTAAGATCCTAAGGGTAGCACACTCATACAGGTCCACACACTCTATCTTTATACATGCACCACGACGACATCACAAAACCAATGTGCCTACTACTAAACTAGAGTTGACACATGCAACTACAGGCAATAATGTCTAAACAATAGAAATAAACCCGAAGGCTAAAGCATAACGAAACAAGATTGGAAACAACAAGTTCGGATAAGGTGAGGATAATGAGATAGCTAGTTGGATGGGACAAAAATATTTCTCAAATAATTAAAGAGATAAAGGAACGATATGTGTAAAATATTGTACCATATATACATATACATATATATACATATATACACTTATAAAAATACGCAAAAATAGATGGTAATATATTACAACTCGGAAAAGAGTTAGTCGAAGGAAAAAAGAGGAGGGTGAGGTTGCGATTGTTTTGCAGTGAAAATAAGTTTATACAAAGATTCTTGAAGTATGAGCACGATGAACATATGACTATTATATATTAAAAAAAATTTGAAATTCCTATTTAGTTTAGAAAATATTCTAAAAGTACGTACGGTAAGTGGTTACAATAAATTTCATAGTTTAAATAAAGTGATATATTGAATTTTCAAAATAGTAACAAAGTTTCAAAATAGAAATACGAAAGATACCGATTCGAAAATAAGTACGAGATAGTAAATTAAAAATTACGACCAAGAACGTTTCAAAATCAGTGAAAGAATTTTAACTCAACCGAAAGTAAGAAATTTAAATATTAAATAAGGGTTTTCAAAGAAGTTAAACTGAGCGAAGAATTTAATAAGGAATTTCGAAAATACTTTTAGAGGAAATAGAATTTGCAAAGGGAAAGTTTCGAAGGATTAACGATAATCGTCATGTAGCGATCACGTGAATCGAGGGCAAGGAAAATGATCGCATGATAGATACGCCTAGGATAAGATTCATGAAAGCTACGATGGAACTCTACGGCCGATAACACAAAAGTGTAATGTTTGGAAAGATGTTAGAAATCAGAGTTTCTAATTATCGGGCCTTCTAAAGATCAGGAAAACTCGGCACTAAGACTTCCTAATGAGCTAGACTGTAATAGCGAGATCTCTGGAAAGAGTCCTAAGCGAGTCAAGATTTCATTCTGCTGGGCCCGAAGTTGATGGACCCGAGCAAACGACTAAAAGAAGGACTCTAGAAATCTAACATGGTCATAGCCGAGTGAGGGCCACTAGAACATCCTAAGACGAGTATGACTAAATCTTAACCAAGGCGCATGACTATCAAACCTGGAGGTCTATCTAAGTCTTCCTACCACCTAAGACAAGAAAAACCTAATTAAGACTTGTACATGGATATTAAATGAATGCGGTACTCTTATTGTTCGAACTTTTTGCACGGCCTGCATGGGCAACCACTAAAACCTGTCATGCCCCGCTTCCCAAAACTATGGAGGCGAAGCGTGACTAAGGCCCGCTTGGACCGGAGCTGTGAAGCTTGGACCCAATAAGCGTCTGTATGGGTACCATTTTAATATTACAGGTTCTTGCATTTATAAAATTCAGAACAACATAAAGTACAGAAAGAAAGTTGCATTCATTAATATAAAGAGATAATATCCAGCGAGTATAAAATTCTAAAAAGAGAAGCATAAGCATGGCAACAAACTACCGAAAGAGAGTAAACTAAAAGTAGTTACCTCAGGAAGTCCGCAACGGTGGGGAACGCCTAAGTCTGATCCTCGTCAGGTACGTCCTCCGGGTCAACGTCCACTGGCTCCAAGTACATCAGGTATGTCCGGCTCATCCACTACTCTGGCTCAACACCTGACGTACAACACCCAAGAAAAAAGGAACTGTACATCAGGTAAAGTCTACAAGGAAGGGTTAGACTTTAGTGCAAGTGTAAGATAATTAAGAGCAACGTTTTACTGGTTGTTTAACAGTAGGGGTTATAACATGGCAGTTATACTATACAAAAAGTAAAACGGTGTAGGAAAAGTAAACGCAACAGACAGTATCCGTAGTGTGTGCTACCGGCTACGGGACAAACCTAGACGGGACAAGACAAGACAAGACAAGACAAGACAAGACAAAAAACATGTGACTAGAAGGGTTCACACCTTACCTCTCAACCCTATCCTAAACCCAAGTGCTCAAGACAAGACAACCAGCGATCACCCTCACATGGAGGGCACCTGAAACGCCCGTAGGCTTTTTGTAACACGGAGATCACTCTCGTATGGAGAGCATCTAAAACGTCCGAAGGCTTTTTGGTAACACGGAGATCAGTCTCGCAGGGAGAGCATCTGAAACACCTGAGGGCTTTTTGGTAACACATAAATCACTCTCGTAGGGAGAGCACCTGAAACGCCCGAGGGCTTGTTGGTAACACGGAGATCACTCTCGCAGGGAGAGCATCTGAAGAGCCCAAGGGATTTTTGGTAACACGGAAATCACTCTCGCAGGGAGAGCATCTGAAACACCCAGCTTTTTGTAACATGGAGATCACTCTCGCAAGGAGAGCATCTGAAATGCCGAGGGCTTTTTGTAACACAGAGATCACTCTCGCGTGGAGTGTTGGATATGGACGACATAAATACACCCATGAGGGGATGTATGAGGGTATACGGACCTCAGATGTCGCGTGCACGAAGGCATGCGTGAAGGGAACCTTTTCTCGTGTGAAAAGGACCACTCGATAAGTGGAAAAAGCCACTCGATAAGTGGAAAAGGCCACTTTATAAGTTCAAAATGGCACTTGATAAGTGGATAAAGAAGAAGATAAATGAATGTGCTAATATAGGCTAATAAGCTTATATTTAGTTATTTCCTACAATAACTACCCATAAAGCCTATAAATAGGACCCAAGGGTAAGGCATTCATTCACACTTTCCATGCCATAAGTTTGCATAAGGCATCCTTATGTTCTTCTTCTCCCTTCCATTAAAATCCTCTTCTAGTTAGAGATTTAGGCGGTGAAACTCTGCTTCGATCCTCCGTGACGAAGTATCGACCGTTGTGGCGAATCCGAGGGCGAAGTTCCGAGATTACGGTGCCGTGTACGCAAGCGTAAGTCTCAACTTCATTTATCGATCCTAACGTTGTTTTGACAGGATCCTACATTGGTATCGGAGCCATACGGGTTCGCCCCGGTCAAACCGCCGCCCCGTCGAACCGATGAACGAGGCGTTGTCTTTTTCACGAATGGGTATCCTACCATTACGGATATGGTAGGAACGCTTCGTGACGGAGAGAACGCAGCGGTTGTTCTTTTCACGTTAGGGTCTCCTACCATTACGGATATGGCAGGAACTCTCCGTGACGGGAAGAACCGACCGTTCACGTCGTCAAGCTCGCACTCTTCATGGATGTCGAGTCTCCATTCATAGGGAATGTGAACTCTCTTCATGTGGAGCTTGTAGTTTACGAACTTTAAAGTATGTTATTTTAAATTTTTGGCACACGTCCATTAGAAGATAACTACTTTCTCGACGAACGAGTGCTTCATCGATGAACGGGTGCTTCATCGAGGAAGATGATGGTAGTTATCTCCATCGAAGAAGATGATTTTTGGTGCATGATCACCATGGCCAAATGGGCTATGAAGGCAATGCACCCCCCTCCCCATGCGGATGGGGTTGGTTACGGCCAATAACCACCACGGCCACCCCTCCGGCGGGGTGTACGACAACCCCATACAAGGGGGTGGCCGGCCATGGCCATATGGGCCATGGCCGGCCATGGCCAAAGGGCCAAGGCCGGCCATGGCCAAGCCGACACTGGCCGGCCACGGCCAGGTCGGCACTGGCTGGCCACGGCCAGGGCCAGGGGGCCCTGGCCGCGGCCAGGCCTGGGCCAGAGGGCCCAGGTCGGCCTCGGCCAGGGCCAGAGAGCCCTAGCCGCGGCCAGGCCAGGGCCAGGCCGGGCCTGGCCAGAGGCCAAGGCCCTGCCGGCCCTGGCAGAGGCCAGGGTCAGCGTCCTGGCCTCTTCCAGGGCCTTGCCGGCCCTGGCAGAGGCCAGGGCAGAGCCTGGCCGGCCCTGGCCTCTGCCAGGGCCATGGCCGGCCCTGGCAGTGGCCAGGACCAGGCCCTGACTGGCCTCGGCCAGGGCAGAGGCCCTGGCCGAGGGGCCAGGGCCCCTGGCCGGCCAGGGCAGAGGCCCTTGGCTAGCCTCGGCCAGGGCAGAGGCCCTGGCCGGGAGGAGTGCAGATCATTGGTTGGTCGACCAATCTAGGAGTTTTGGTCGACCAATCCGGTAAAAGGCCTTGGTCGATCACGAACATGCCGACTAGCCCATACGGGGTGGAAAAAGGCTTTGGTCGAACACGAATGTGTCGACTAGCCCATACGGGGCTAACGACAGTATTCTGCGGCGAAATTCTCCCATACGGGGGGAAGCGCCTGGATCCATACGGGAACCGGCGACAATGGCTTGCAGAAAAATCCCCTCAGGGGGATCCGGCCTTGGCATGGCTACGGCTCATTCCCGGTAAATGGCCAGGAAGTGCCAAATATTTCGCTAGTATCATAAGGGTACTAAGTCGAAATATACAAATTTGAAAAATATGTTTTCATACGTTTTTAAAAAACGCTTTTCCGATGCGAAGTACTATTAGAGTACTAACATTTGATAAAGTGATGGGGAAATATTGAAAGTTACTCTAGATGGTGATTGGAAATGAAGTGACCTTTCCGATTCTAGTGTAACATCTTCAGTATTTTTCGAACGTAACTTGTCAAATTATAAATGTCGTTCCAAGTGGGAGTTGAAATTAGAACTATCCAAGTGGTATATTCTATTATCACTTCAAATGGGAATTATATTTTAAGAATTTTTCAATGCAATGTTTTTGATCAAACCTTCGGTTGTGTCTTTTGCAGCATTTTAAAAGTAAAATGTCATCCGCTTCAAAGAATATCGTCGCTGAGTTAAACAGAGGTGAAAAACTCAACGGCGATAATTACAAACTTTTGTCCATCAAGATACAATACGTTTTAGAGGAGCAAGAAGTGCTCGAAACTCTAAAGAACGTAATGATTGAACCCGAGTCGGGCACTATGGCCCAACACAGACGAGACAAGGAAGCTTTTGATGCTTGGTCTCGGAAGAACAAGATAGCACGCATTACGTTATTAAGCAGTATGGCTGATGACATAATGCGCATCTTCCGAGAGCATGACTTAGCCATAGACATATGGTCCACGCTTGAGGAAAAGTTTGGTGGCACATCGGTGTCCAAACTTCGCGCCTTAACTATAAGATTTGATTCATACAAAAAACGTCCAGATCATTCCATGGGGAAACATCTGCGACATATGGCGAATCTTATCTCAGAGTTAAAGGATGCGGGTCATGTGCTCACTGATGAGCAACAAATCCAAGCAGTCATATGTTTCCTACCAAATGGGTGGGACCAAATGAAGATGCATCTCACTCACAATGAGAGCATCAAGACCTTCAGCGATGTTTCCAAGCACCTCGAATTAGAGGAAGAGCGGCTTGCGGTTGCCAAGCCAAGTGCAGAAGTGCACATGGTTGCTAGTTCCTCACACTGGGGAAAGAAAAGGAAAGATCGTTCGAAGTGTACCAATGAACGTAATAAGCAACCTGAGTCTACCAAGAAACCCAAACATAAGGGTGGGCACAAGAAATGGCACAAGAAGAAAGAATTGAAGAGGATCAAGTGCTTTAAGTGCAACAAGCTCGGTCAATATGCTCGTTCGTGTACGAGTGGAGACGACGAGGTAACTTGTAAATATACTAGTTACATATGTGTTTCTAGTTCAATATTTCTTGTGGAATCTAATCCATTTTGGATAATTGATTGAGGTGCCACCGACCACATAGCAAGGGACAGACGGTCCTTCGTGGAGTATCACCGGATACCCCAAGGAACGAAGTGGATCTATGTAGGAAACAACACACGTGTTGAAGTGAAAGGCGTTGGGACTTGCAAGCTAGTCTTGGACAACGGCCGCACTCTCCTACTTCATGATGTCCTCTTCGCTCCAGATATTCGAAGGAATATAAATTCTGTGGTCGTGTTAATGGGTCTTGGCTATAACTGGTTTTTTCATGATTGTAATGTGGACTTAAGTTGTAATAATACTCTTATTGGTACTGGGTTTGTATTTAAAGGATTTATTGTAATGAGTACAATGTATGATTCCTCGTGTAATGAAAATTTCCTTATTGCAAATTCTAAGACTTATGAGTCTGATGTGATTTGTTGGCACGCAAGGCTTGGTCATATTGGACCAACGCGTATGGATAGACTTGCCAAATGTGGCCTTCTATCCAATGTTTCAAAGGTTGAAATGTCGACCTGCGAGCATTGCCTAGTGGGGAAATCTTGTCGCAAGCCGTTTGGAACCGGCACAAGGGCTGAGGTTCCATTACAGCTTATCCATTCGGACATATGTGGTCTGATGAATGTCAAGACAAGACACGGGAAGTCCTATTTCATCACTTTTATTGATGATTTCACCCGATTCAGACATATCTATTTGATATCCCACAAAAGTGAAGCATTGGCTTGCTTTAAAAACTATATGAGTTTAGTGGAGAATCAATTAGATCGCAAGATTAAGGTCTTGCGAACCGATAGGGGCGATGAATATCAATCAACAAGTTTTAAAGAACTTTGTGATGAAAAAGGCATAGTACATCAGGTAACTATGCCTTATACTCCTCAACAAAATGGTGTTGCAGAAAGGAGAAATATGACTTTAATGGAAATGATCCGTACAATGATGGTGCAAGCTAACTTGCCAATCACCTTTTGGGGGTGATGCATTATTGACGGCCGCTTTCATTTTAAACCGCATACCCTCGAAATCAGTTAGCTCCACTCCTTATGAGTTGTGGAACCAAAGGTCTCCTGACTTAAACATTTTGAAACCTTAGGGTTGTGCATCCTACGCACATATTTCCTCCCATAAGTATGGCAAACTTGGGCCAAAGGGGAAGGAAATGTATCTTTATACGATACGCAGAAAACTCCTAAGGTTATGTTTTTGTTAGTCAGGAAGACAATGGTGGGCTAATTGAGTTTGAGTCGAGGGATGTCACTTTCTTGGAAAACGAGTTTCCAAGACCGGGCGAGATAAGTCATGACTTATCTCTATTTGAGATTTATGATCAAGAAGGATTACCTCATTCGAGTGGGAGAATTCATGGTGAAAACGAAAATACGTTTCAACCTTCACCAATGGATTATACGAATGACGATTATCCTATTCCATATGGGAATAATGATCCAAGTGGGAGCAATTCTAACGACATTCCAAGTAGGAGTGATATTAGAATTGATCTAAATTCGAGTCAACAAGGACTTGAAGAATCTCAAATACGACGTAGTAGTCATACAAGGTTGGCTCCTCTAAGATTTGAGGATGAATTTCCGCAAACCTTTATGACTTTACTAAAAGAAGATGACGAGCCTGCTACTTTCAAACAGGCCGTATCTTGCCCTGCTAAAGACAAATGGATGGAAGCGATGCAAGAGGAGTTAGAATCCATGAAAGTTAACCAAGTCTGGGACTTAGTTGACTTACCCAGAGGACGTAGAGCTATTGGGAACAAATGGGTTCTCAAGATCAAGCATAAAGCTGATGGCTCTATTGACAGATACAAAGCTCGCCTTGTCGCAAAAGGTTTTACGCAACAGGAAGGGATAGACTACGAAGAGACCTTCTCACATGTTGTTCGTTTTACCTCAATTCGCCTGATTCTGGCAATGGTAGCTTGCTTAGACCTCGAATTACATCAAATGGATGTAAAAACTGCCTTTCTCAATGGAGAATTGGACGAGGAAATCTATATGGAACAACCAACATGGTTTGTAAAAGAAGGAAACGAACATAAGGTTTGTAAACTTCTTAAATCTATATAATGTCTTAAACAATCCTCGAGGCAATGGTATATATGATTTCAAGAAGTTGTCTTATCAAATGGTTTTACCATGCTTGATGAAGATAACTGCGTATATATCAAGAGGATTAAAAGCAAGTATGTTATCATGTCTTTATATGTAGATGACATTTTAATAGCCGGAAATGACAAGGGCTTTGTGATGGATATCAAGGCTTGGCTTTCATCAGTTTTTGAGATGAAAGACATGGGAGAAGCCGCATATATCCTTGGAGTTAAGATTTCAAGGCATCGTTCGAAGAAACTTCTTTCTCTTTCACAGGAGACTTATATAAAGAAGGTTCTAGAACGATTTAATATGCAGGACTGCAAGTCCATTGATACTCCTATAAGCAAAAGCGATAATTTATGTCTGAAATCATGTCCTAAGAACCAAAAGGAGAAAGAGATTATGGAAAAAGTTCCATATTCCAGTGCAGTTAGTAGTCTTATGTACGCTATGATGTGTACAAGACCGGACATCTGTTTTACCGTTGGAATGGTAAGTTGTTACCAATCCAACCCAGGGCAAGTACACTGGAAAGCGGTTAAGAGGATAATGCGGTATCTCAAAGGAACTGCAGACTTTGCTTTATGCTATCAAGGAGATGCCTTGAGGCTCGAAGGCTACACTAATGCTGATTGGGCGGGTGATCTCGATGAGCGACGATCGACCTTAGGATATGTTTTTCTACTCGGATCTGGTGCAATATCCTGGAGTAGCAAGAAACAATCCTGCATCGCACTTTTAACTATGGAAGCCAAGTTTGTAGCATTTAGCATGGCAGTCCAAGAGGCTGTTTGGCTTAGGAAATTCTTAGACATGCTAATTGATGCAAGTGACTCAGGTGATGTACCTATACACAGCGACAGTCAAGCATCTATAGCTTATGTCAAATATCCTAAATTTCATTATAAGACCAAACACATTGATATCCGCTACAAATTTGCAAAAGACTATGATAAGACCAAGAAGGTGGACATAAGGTACATATCTACGCATGAGATGATAGCGGATCCGCTCACGAAGGCGATCCCCAGAGATGTGTTTTACAAACACTTATCATCCCAAGGATTGCGGAAGAGCTGAGTTGTACCAATGTAAATTCCCATGTCTGTAAATGATCAAATTTAATAAAAGAATATGTTCTTTTTCAAACATTGCATATGAATTTCTTGAGAAATGTTTGTGTATATTTTTGAAATCTCAGCTATACTTTCTAGTATGTCGGACAGATTGAGGTTGGCTCTCTCACATGAGCAACCGCCTTATTCTATCAGACGGATAGAATAGAGATGAGACCTGTTTAAGGTCAAAATCATCAGACGGATGATTTAGAGTCATGACTTAAACAAAATGGTCGTATGAATGATCTGCATCATATGTGTGCTTACAGAAGATCTAAGAGGATTTTGAAATCCTATCTGTCTAAATGCAGGATGTGAGTCCAAAGGATTATTTGAGTAGAAAAAGGGACTCAAAGTCAGACATTGTGTTGTCTGATCATCATCCTTACAACATCATTGAGACATACACTCCCTGGGAAAGGAGCGATGTTGTAATACGTATTCATACTACGTATGCATTTTTTGACCATTGGGTTAGAATAGTAAATAAGTTTACTATTATGTGAGACCCAAAGACCACATGGGTCTTAATTCATTACCCTTATGGACTCTAATTGGTTCCTTTAGATTTGACCGGGTGATTGCTATCTTAGCATGTTACTTATGGACTATGGTTAATTCGGTCTGGCGGGGCATGTTAGAAAAGCAAGTCAAGTAAAGATCGAAAGGATCGCAAGAAGAGGAAGATTAATTTCGCATTCACATTTGGACTTTAAAGATTCAAAGCTGGCCAGCCAATTGCAATCCAGATGGGATTTAATTATTGAATATAAAGTATAAGAAATGTGAAGAAATAATCTAGGGTAAAGCATGTGTTGATCTACTCAACTTTGCACCTCGAGGAGTGTTGTGTATCTCTAACAAGTGCACAATAGCGGACTCTATGCGCATGACGGTCACACGGCCTATTTCTCGGTATGATAAACAGAAGAGTTAGAGGAAAATAAGTTTCCTTACAATCGCCTCAAGTGTGAGTGGGAGATGTTGGATATGGACGACATAAATACACCCATGAGGGGATGTATGAGGGTATACAGACCTCAGATGTCGCGTGCACGAAGGCATGCGCGAAGGGAACCTTTTCTCGTGTGAAAAGGACCACTCGATAAGTGGAAAAAGCCACTAGATAAGTGGAAAAAGCCACTTTATAAGTGCAAAATGGCACTTGATAAGTGGATAAAGAAGAAGATAAATGAATGTGCTAATATAGGCTAATAAGCTTATATTTAGTTATTTCCTACAATAACTACCCCTAAAGCCTATAAATATGACCCAAGGGTAAGGCATTCATTCACACTTTCCATGCCATAAGTTTGCATAAGGCATCCTTATGTTCTTCTTATCCCTTCCATTAAAATCCTCTTCTAGTTAGAGATTTAGGCGGTGAAACTCTGCTTCGATCCTCCGTGACGAAGTATCGACCGTTGTGGTGAATCCGAGGGCGAAGTTCCGAGATTACGGTGCCGCGTACGCAAGCGTAAGTCTCAACTTCATTTATCGATCCTAACGTTGTTTTGACAGGATCCTACATGGAGAGCATCTGAAACGCCCGTAGGCTTTTTGTAACATGACACGACATGACAAGTGTAAGGAATTGTTCTTCTAGGGGGTCCACATGCACCCACACACAGGAAAACCATAAGGTGTCAGTTGTTGTTGTTGTTGTGCTTAGACTTCATCATCAAGTCTAAGCTATCAAGGAGGTCTCTGACGCTATCATTTCACATCCGGTTCTCTTTAAATGTTATTTAACTTTCTAAGAAGTAGATGGCCTGAACGTGGCCGAAAGTACACAAGTATTAACACTTGCCTGCGGTGGCGAGTGTGTCATCTGCTTGGAGCGTCTCGTCGAAGCGATGCGTCAGTGGGGGTCCGCCTGAAACGGGTCAACGGTGGTGTCAGGACACATTTTTCATCATTCCTATTAGAGTTCATTTCTAGGTTCAACGGGGCTATCCTAGTTGTCACAGTCACGCTTTCGTTTCGGTTCAGCCTAATCGACGATCTATCTTGTGTGCACAGAAATTCAAGTCCTTCGTCGATGTCTAAAATTTAGCAAGGTTTTAAAGGAGAAGAAATGAAATTTAATTATTGTTGATGAATTTTAGATTATTTTTTTGGTTTGGTACATTGGGGGTTCTTACTACGCGTTAGAGAACTAACCTTTTGATGGTGATCGAAAAGTGGATGTCGGGTCTGAACGGCGATGGATCAGCATCGTCTGCATCATCTTGGCCATGTGTAGCGTAGCGATACAATTCTGGACAACGAGGTGAAGGCATGAAAATTGAGCACACGTCGGGATTTCTTCCGTTGCGGGTAGCGCAACGGATCTACACGGCGACGGCGACGTCGGGTAAAAACACGTGAGTACGGCGATGCATGTGAACTCCGAGGGTCCAAGGGGGATATCGGTGATTGAAGTAGCTTAGTGGATGTTGCTTAGTCCGGTGGGAGGCCGACGGCATGAGCGTATCACGATGGTCGGCCGTGAGAAGACAGGACAGATTCGTGCAACAGTCGTTATCGCGCATCTCAGCGGAAAAACAGCGATGAAAAGAGTCAAAAGAAAATTGCAGTAGCTAAAGAACTTCAAGAGGAATCCAACGGTGGTGGAGTGGTTGCTGGAATTGGTCGAAGGTGGTCGTGCGTCGGCATTGAAGATCAGCGCATAAATATATCAAAAACAGCCGCTAGGGCTTGTTTCAACGGGTTTTCAGGGAGCTAGAGGTGAGGAAAGAGAGTAAGGGAATTGCATATTATAGGGGGATTCGAGAGGAGTCCAACGGTGGTAGGGTGGTCACCGTCGGTGGCTGGACAAGGGTGGCCACATGTTTTTGATGGAGGAGGACAGATTTGGTGTTTTCGGTGTTTGCGCGCCGTTTGCGGGAGGAGGAGGAAGAGTTGTCGTGAGGGGAGGATACTAATGGGTAGGGGACATCGAGGGGAGTGATCGACAGCCAGTGGGAGTCACCGACAGTGGCCGAAAAGCGACGGGTGTGCGTTACAAGGCGGCAAATGGCAGATCTGGGCAACGACAGTTTTTAGAGGGTTTTAATGGAGTTTCAATGGGTTTCAAGGGATTTTGAGGTATGGAGGAGGGAGAGGAAGGTTGAGGGTTGTCGAGGACGAAGTGGGAGGTCGGAGGTCGGTCAACGACGGCCGTGGTGCCGGAGCACCGAAGTTAGGGCTGGGTTGTCACAAATTCGGCCATGGGGGTTTCTTGTGCTTTTTAAAAGAGAGAAAAGAGAGGAGAGGAAGGGGAGGAGGTTGCCGCGGAGGAGGGAGGTCGGGGGATGGCCGGAGTTGGCCTTGTCTGTGGTGAGGAAGGGGGAAATGCAAGAAGAAGCGGCGGCCAAGGGTTCATGTGTGCCCTAGCATGGGTTGCGATAGGTTGGGTTAAAAGATGAAACATATTGCTAAATACCTTTAGGGTTATTATGGGAGAGAGAGGATAGGGAGAGTAGAGTTTGGAAAAAAGGAAGGTGACAATAGTGGCTGAATCATATCTCCTTGATACGTTGGAGATATTAGGGGGATTAGGGTTAATTTGAATTTCAAATTGATTAAGGGTTAATTAAGGAAAGAAAAGGATTTGGGGATAGCTCATCCTACGGGCATCGGAAAAATAATCCGAAAATACCAGAGTGATCGCAGTGACGAGAGGCTCCAGGTTACGGGGTCTGGTCGCGAGCTAATCCTATTGAGAAATATTATAAAATCAAGAACTGAGCGTTGAAGCCAAAAGACCAAAACGCCCTTCCATTCAAAGCTGTTTTGTGAAAAAACTAGCCATGAAATGATGTTCCCAAAAAATCCCACAAATAACTAATCTTCCATACGGTCACAACGACACATCACATTGCATAGTCCGAATCCAAGAAAGAGGCAAATAAATACGCACACGAAAAGAGTCGTACGCGTAGAAAATACGAACGGCCGAAAAGCGGCCGTTACATTCCTATCCATTTGGTGTCTCACGGGTTCGACCCCAATTATAAATATTGGAGTTATCATGGAGAAGGTGTCGTAACAGAGGAGATGCTTAGGGTAGAAAAGGGTATTGTGCATGGATATCAAAGGGCAGATGATATAGATACAATACTGGAAGAAATTGGTGCTCCAAGCGGAAACCGTTCTGATGATGATCTTCACTACGTTGACTATGATCGATTGATGAAATTAGTGGAGGATAATGAGTCTGATTTATACGAAGGATGCAAGGAGTTCATGATTAGACTGCTGCATATACAAATCCTTAGCGGAATGGCGATTACACATTTTGAGATGATGTTAGATTTATTAAGTAGTGTAGTTCTCGGTGGGAAGGAAAGCATTCCAGCTACTCATTATGAAGCGAGCAAAATCATTAATACGTTAGGTCTCGATACAAAGAAAATTGATGCCTGCCCTAATGATTGCATTCTATATTACAAAGACAACAAGGACCTAAACGAATGTCCAACGTGTCATGTTCCCTGGTGAAAAGTTGAACAAAGAACAGGTATGAAGAGGGATGGTCCTACAGTCCAAAAGAAAAAGCAGACTCCAGCGAAGGTTCTCCGTTATTTCCTAATTATACCAAGGGTGCAGAGGTTTTTCATGTCTACTGAATTGGCAGGAAAAATGTGATGGTACGACACCGACCGCATAGAGGACAGAAAATTGAGGCACCCTGCCGATGGGAAAGCAGCGAAGCATATCGACCGTATTTATCCCGACTTTGCAAGGGAGACGAGGAATCTTAGGCTTGGTCTCGCAAGCGATGTGTTTAATCCATTTGGAGTGATAAGATCTGATTGGTTCACTTAGTTCGTGTTGCTGACCCCGTATAACCTCCCACCTCATATGTGCATGAAGCAACCATACTTGATACTGTCACTATTGATACCTGGGAAATACTCACTTGGAAATGATATTGATGTTTTCATGCAGCCCTTAATTGATGATCTGACACTTTTATGGGAACAAGGTGTGGGCATTTTCAACACCGTGACAAAGCAAAGTTTCTGCATGCGTGCTATTGTTTTATGGATGATAAATGACTTCCCGGAAAATGCTAATCTATCTGGTTGGTCGACGAAAGGTAGGATGGCGTGTCCGGTTTGCACGACAGGTTATGGGGGCACATTCCTGAAATATAGCCCTAAGTTTTTCTTTTGGCAGAATGGATGATGGTTGATACAGGTCATAGTTATATGAGACAGGGACAGTTGTTCGACGGTAAAAGCGAACGCCGAGAAGCCCCAAAGCAGCTAACTGGAGAAGACATATTTGAAGCACTTCACCATTTGGGGAGAGTGAAGTTTTGAAAGAACAGATATAGCAAAGAGAACCATCTTGGTGCTTGAAGGTGGATTGCAAGGGAAAAGGAATGGGCAATGGCAAGGGCAAGGGCAAAACTAAAAGAAAAACGCCTCAAATGTCTCGCACAGATTCTAACAAAGCAGATGTTCGAATAATACCTAGTGGTTGGTCAAAGTTTAGTATTTTCTTCCGATTGCCATATTGGAGGACTTTGAAAATACGTCACAACCTGGACTTCATGCATATCAAAATGAACATATGTGAAAATCTGTTGTATACCTTGATGCAAGACACCAACAAGTCAAAAGACAGAGTAAAGACTCAGCTTGACTTAAAAGAATTGAATATACGTCTTGAATTACAGGCTGTACAAAAAAAATTATAAGTACGACCTGCCAGCTTCTTGGGTAACCCTTTTAAGAGATGAAATTCATAATCTATGTGTGTTTCTCAAGTCATTAAAGACACCAGATGGACATGCGTCAAAAATATCAAGATGTGTGCACGTAGATTAGATGAAGATATTTGGATTGAAGGGACATGATTATAATATCTTTCTACATCAGTTGCTTTCGGTTGCATTACGTCACGTCGATAAGAAGCTTGCAAAAGTTCTGATATAGTTCCGTGGGTTATTCATGCAGGTGTGTTCGAAGGTGATAGATGTTGGTGAGTTTGAAGATTTAAAGACGCGAGTTATCCTTGCACAGTGTAATATGGAAAAAAATTCCTGCCTTCATTCTTTACCATCATGGTTCATCTTACTATGCACCTGGCACAGGAGCCCCGCATTGCAGGGCCTGTACAATATCGGTGGATGTACCTCGTTGAAAGTAGATGTCGATGCCATATATTATTCTATTTTACTGGGACCAAAATTAAACGTGAATTTGAATCTTGTTATGATTTTTGAACCGCATGTATCTAGGGTTTATAAAGAAACTTGTGCACAATCGTGCACGTCCAGAAGGGTCAATATCCAAGAATTATATGTCAAAAGAGGCCTTGATGTTCATATCTCGTTATTTGCAAGGTGTAGACATAAGGGTAAATCGTCGGCAAGAGTTACTAATGGAGTATTCTATAATGATTATGGAGAGGACACACGATTTACTAAAATTGAGCTTGAACAAGCACATTCATATGTTCTAAATAATATTTCGATATTTGACTCATATCGGAGGTAAAAAAGCTGAGTTATTCGCTTTTATAAGTGGTTTCATTCCTAAGTTATAATAGGTTTCTTTACTTGTCCCTTAGTCTCCATATAGAAGTACTGCAAGCCAAATTACACGCCAAAACTCTAAACCAAAAGGTTGCGTATGCACACTCTAAAGAATTTATGTCATGGCTGAAACTGAAGGTATGCACACCGATTTCTTACGATAGTTACATACCTATCACAAAATCAATTTCGAGAACGTGTGTTTATGAATGCGATTCTTATTTATTTTAAAGGTGGCAGAGCACACTGGTGGAAAAAGGGTCTACAACCATAGATATTTGGCCACGGACAATTTCGTGGCTGATAGTAGGATATCAGCAATGGATTTTTCCGTGGCCAAATATATGTGGCTGAATAAAATATTAGCCCATGGAGTATTGTCCACAGAATTTTCTGTGGGCGTTAGTGGACCTTCAGCCACGGAATTGTCCGTGACCGATAACTATCAGCCATGGAAAAGTCGTGAAAAAATTTGACGTGGCTGTTACGTTTTAGCCAGGGAAATTTCAGTGGCTAATAATCGTAACGGCCACGAATATGTCTATGGCTAAAGGTCCATTGCCAGTAAAATTTTTTTACCCAAATTGGGGGAGCCCGTGCCCCCTAATTTGGTTAAGATTTCACTTTTCATCCACGAGAGAGAAAGAGAGAGTGACAGAGAGAGAGTGAGAGGGAGGACGACGACAAAGAAGGAGACAGCCGATGCCGACAAAGACAGCCGTCGTGCAAGGTACGCTAAACGTAGCCCTAATTTTTTTATTATTCGCTAGAATGGGCGACGGGGGCTTTAGAGGGGGCATCGGCCCCTGCCGTTGCCCTAGCTCCCCTCGCCTCCTTCTGAACTAAACGAGGAAAGGGGAGCCGGGGCAACTGTGGTTGCCGATGCCCCCTCCGACCCCTCTCTCTCCTACTCCCCCAATCCCGGATCCCGACCCCCCATCGACCCATCCCTCACCGGTGACCCCCCTGCTCAATAAACGTGTTAATTGTTAGGGTTAGGGTTAGGGTTAGGGTTATGGGTAGGGTTAGGGTTTTGGGTTGGGTTTGGGTTGGGGATGGGATTCGGATTAGGGTTGGGGTTTGGGTTAGGGTTTGGGTTTTTGTTTTTGTTGGGTTAGGGTTGAAGTTGAGTCTAGGGAAGGGGTTGGGGCTAGGGTAAGGGTATGGGAAGGGGTTCGGTTTAGGGTGAGGGTTTAAGGTAAGGGTTTGGTTTTTGGGGTAGGGTAGTGTTTAAAAATATGGTTTTGGGTTAGCGTTCGGTTAGTGTTAGGGTTGGAGTCATGGCTAGGATTAGGGTTGAGGGTAGGGTTAAGGTTAGGGTAAAGGTGTAATGCCCCACTCACTGGAATACCTGGGAAGACAATGTACACGACGAGAACTAAGAACGTAACTGCAGGTCCACTGTGCGCTGCAGGTAATAGTACATGTAGTGCTCCATACAACAACCAACTAATACACAGAACAATCATAAGTCTCAGAGAATCACTAAAACTAAAAACATTGAACTGCTAAAAAGGGAGCCATCATATATATCTCAAGTCCATGCACACTATTCCATACAATACAAAGTAACGCTCACCCAAAATAAACCCCAAAAGTACATGTGCACACCTCTCATTCACGTAGACAAGTTACTATGCACACCACTGAATTAGTACACACACACACCATTACTATTCACACAACATAATTGTTATGCGCACTACTTAACATTCATCAGCAAACAAGTACAAATAGTATACACACATCCAATAATATGCATACCCTATGTATATAGGCACCAGGGTCATTACAAAAGGGGTACGTGTCGGATTGGGGTTGGAGGAAGGTTTCGGGTTGTGGTTAGGGTTGGGTTATGGTTATGGTTATGGTTAGGGAATGGTTGGGGTGGGTTAGGGTTCGGTTAGGGTTAGGGTTGGGGTTGGGTCTAGGGTATGGGTTGCTGCTATTGTTGCGGGTGGGGTAGTGGTAGGGGTGAGGGTCAGGGTGATGGTGATGGTGTACCATGGAACTTGCATCACGATGCAATTTCAATATCCATCACTATATGAAATTAATTTGTTAAAATCTGAATTGCAAACGGAGAATACTCGTAAGAGGACCATGGCTTGGACTTAGTCAAATCAACTCTGACACTGCACTCTTAGTATACTCGTTAGACGACTGTGTCATAAATTTATTTTAGTTATACTGTCGATATCAAGGGAAAATAGAATTTATTTTAATTTTAAATTAATGAGAACCTAGCCATGTTAAAACATACAGTCTTAGTATAAAATTTACTTTAGTTATATTGTCGATATCAAGGGGAAAATAGAATTTATTTTAATTTTAGATTAATGAGAACCTAGCCATGTTAAAACATAAACTCTTGGTATAACATTTATTTTAGTTATATTGTCGATATCAAGGAAAAAAGAATTTATTTTAATTTTAGATTAATGAAAAGCTAACCATGTTAAAACATACACTCTTGGTATCATAATGATAGCCATATACTTTTATGAAAGAGTCTACTATCATTTAAAGCTTCTCAAAATAGTTAATTTAGAAATATATAAATGGTTGATACACAATTACATGTAAATTTCATCGTCAATTACAGATGCCAGAGGTTCCTGACAAGTCGTTTATGGAAATATCGGATCTAAACATGACTAGAAACCGAAGATACTTAGAGGGGATAGATGCATTCTTATCGTATGCTGATGCCAACCCTCTAAGCATGTCCAGTGGAAAAATCCATTGCCCTTGCAAGAGGTGCCAGAACAATGAGATCCTTCAGAAGTACATTGTACGTGTCCATTTGGTGTCTCAAGGGTTCGACCCCAATTATAAATTTTGGAGTTACCACGGAGAAGGTGTCATAACAGATGAGATACCTAGGTCAGAAGAGCATATTGTGCATGGAGATCAAAGGGCAGATAACATAGATACAATGCTGAAAGATATTGGTGCTCCTAGCGGAAACAGGTTAGATGATGATCTTCACACCGTTGACTATGATCGATTGATAAAATTAGTGGAGGATAATAAGTCTGATTTATATGAAGGATGCATGGAGTTCACGAGGTTATCATTCATGATTAGACTGCTGCATATCTAAAAACTAAGCGGAATGGCGCTTACACATTTTGCGATGTTGTTGGATTTGTTGAGAAGGGTAGTTACCGATTGGAAGGACATCATTCCAGCTACTCATTCTGAAGCAAGCAAAATCGTTAAAACGTTAGGGCTCAATTACAAGAAAATTGACGCATGCCCTAACGATTGCATTCTATACTACAAAGACAACAAGGACCTAAACGAATATCTAACATGTCATGTTCCCCGGTGGCAAGTTGAACAAAGAACAGCTGTGAAGAGGGATGGTCCTACAGTCCAAAAGAAGAAGCAGACTCCTGCGAAGGTTCTCCGATATTTCCCAATTATACCAAGGCTGCAGAGGTTTTTCATGTCTACTGAATTTGCAGGAAAAATGTGATGGCACGTCACCGACCGCATACATGACGAAAAATTGAGGCATCCTGCTGATGGGGAAGCATGGAAGCATATCGACCATATTTATCCCGACTTTTCAAGGGAGACGAGGAATCTTAGGCTTGGTCTTGCAAGCGGTGGGTTTAATCCATTTGGAGTGATGAGATCCAGTTGGTCCACTTGGCCCGTGTTGCTGACCCCTTATAACCTCCCACCTCATATGTGCATGAAGCAACCATACTTGATACTGTCACTATTGATTCCTGGGAAATACTCGCCTGGAAATGATATCGATGTTTTCATGCAGCCCTTAATTGATGATCTGAAGCTTTTATGGGAACAAGGTGTGGGCACTTTTGACGTCGTGACAAAGCAAAGTTTCTACATGCATGCTATTGTTTTATGAATGATAAACGACTTTCCAACGTATGCTAATCTATCTGGTTGGTCGACAAAAGGTAGGACGGCTTGCCCAGTTTGCATGACAGGTTATGAGGGCACATTCCTGAAATAAAGCCATAAGTTTTTCTTTTGGCAGAACAAAAGATGGTTGCATGTGGGTCATAGTTATAGGAGACAGTGACAATTGTTCGACGGCAAAACCAAACGCCGAGAAGCCCCAGAGCAACTAACCGAAGAGGACATATTTGAATCACTTCACCCTTTGCGGAGAGTGAAATTTGGAAAGAATAGATATAGCAAAGAGCACCCTCTTGGTGTTAGAAGGCAGATTGCAAAGGGAAAAGAAAAGGGCAAGGGCAAAACTAAAAGAAGAACGCCTTGAGTGTCGTGCACAGATTCTAACACAGCAGATGTTTGAATACTACAAAGTGGTTGGTCAAAGTTTAGTATTTTCTTCCAATATCCATATTAGAGGAATTAGAAAATACGTCACAACCTGGACGTCATACACATCGAAAAGAACATATGTGAAAATCTGTTGTATACCTTGATGGAAGACACCAACAAGTCAAAAGACGTAGTAAAGTCTTGGCTTGACTTAAAAGAATTGAATATATGTCCTGAATTGCAGGCTGTACAAAAGGAAAATTACAAGTACTACCTACCTGCTTCATGGGTCACCCTGTTAAGGGATGAAATTCATAATCTCAATGTGTTTCTTAAGTGATTGAAGACACCAGATGGATATGCTTCGAATATATCAAGATGTGTGCATATAGACCAGATAAAGATATCTAGATTGAAGATACATGATTATAATATCTTGCTACATCAGTTGCTTCTGGTTGCTTTACACAATGTTGATAAGAAGCTTCCAAAAGTCATGATACAGTTCGCTGGGTTCTTCAGGCAGGTGCGCTCGAAGGTGATAGACGTTGGTGAGTTTGAATATTTAGAGACGTGGGTTATCCTTGCACTATGTAATATGGAAAAAAATTTCCCCCTTCATTCTTTACAATCATGGTTCATCTTATTGTGCACCTGGCACAGTAGACCCGCATTGCATGGTCGGTACAATATCGATGGATGTACCCCATTGAAAGGTGAACACCGTGCCATATATTATTATATTTTGTTATGAACAAATTAAACGTGAATTTGAATCTTTTTATGATTTTTGAACCACAGGTATCTTGGATTCATGAAGCAACTTGTGCACAATCGTGCACGGCCAGAAGGGTCAATATCCAAGAATTATACGTCAAACGAGGTCTTGATGTTCATATTTCATTATTTGCGGGGTGTAGACACAAGGGTAAATCATCTGGCGATATTTACTGATGGAGTATTCTATAATGATTATGGAGAGAACACACGCTGTAGTAAAATTGAGCTTGAACAAGCATATTCATATGTTCTAAATAATCTACGCATAATTGACTCCTATCGAAGGTTATACAACTGAGTTATTCGCTTTTGTAAGTGATGTAATTCCCAAGTTTTAATAGTTTTCTTTACTTGACCCTTAGTCTTCATATAGAAGTACTCCAAGCCAAATTGTGCCCAAAAACTCTTAACCAAAAGGTTGCGGATGCACACTCTAAAGAATTTACGTTATGGCTGAAATTGACGTTACGCGCATCGATTTCTCACGATAATTACACACCTATCACAAAATCAATTTCGATAACTTGCGTATATGAGTGTGATTCTTATTTATCTTAAAGGTGGTAGAGCAATGTGTTCGCACTGCATGGCTATCCGAGGATATCGAAAAATACGCCAGAGGTCCTGACGGCACAGTACATCGATATGGAGGTTATTCTATCAATGGTTACACATTTAAAACCATTGAAGTCGAGAAGGACCATTGCACCTAAAATAGTGGAATCTTCTCATCCTTTATGCAGTTGTCATATGCAAGATCCAGAGATCAACAGCCAAAAGAAGGTCAAACATTCTATTATGGCCAGGTTGTAGACATGGTTGAGTTAATTTATGGCTTTCGGAAGGAAGTGAGCCATGTTATGTTTAAGGTGCGGTGGTGTGAGCAAGGAAAGAAGAAGGACGACTTCAGCTTCAAGGTCAATAATCTGAAGAAGGAAATCTATCCGGATTAGAAGTTCATATTTGCCTCGCATGCAAATCAATGTTTTACGTTAAAGATATAATGGTAGACGATGATTGGGTGGTTCTTATGAATCCTCTTAGAGCATATGCACCGGATGAAACATGTGCTGAAGGGGGCAGTGAAGATGACGTAGATGTTGTAATCGTAGCAGATGATGTCGTGGACGATTTTTCAATCGAGACAAATAATGAAACGACTGATGACATCACACCGTTACGTGTTGATAAACCCGATTTGGCGATCACAGGCACATGTATAATAGCAGTGGAGTGCACAAGATGAAGAAACACAATAAACAAAGTCATTTCATCTACCGTTTGGACTAGGTCACAAAGGGCATCAACATCAACATTAAATTGTTGAACTTTTTTCTGTAATAAGCTTAAAAAATATGTAAATGTATACAGATGTTCATTACGATGATTTTGCTTGGAATCAATAAAGAATGTGAATTACTCCATGGTTTACTTCCCATTTATTTCATATAAATTACGCAAATATTTACAGCACGTAAGCATCAATTTTTTTATTAATAAATATTATGAAGTGCAGATGAAGAGAGTTTGGAACACGATTTTTACACCTGGTATATGGACATCACAGACCTCTCGGTCATCTGGGTCAAGTACGCAAATTTTGTGGTTTAAGTACGGCTGTAAAACGTGCACAATTTAATTTGTTGGGAAACTAAATGGTAAAATGCTTCATACTTTTTCAGGCAGTGCAGGTCATGGCTTCCCTTCGGCACATACCACCCTACCCTCTGGGTCAGGTATGCATATGTTGTAGTGCGGATGTATAACGTGCATAATTTAAATTTTTGTAAAACTAATTGGTAAAATGCTTCATACATTTTTCAGGTGGTGCAGGACATGGCTCACCGGTGGCGCATAACCCCCTCCTCCTGCCATCTGAGAAAGGTACGCTTATTCTAGTTTCAGTATGGGTCTACATGTGGACCTTCTAAATTTTTGTATAACTAATTGCATAACATTCTTTACATATTTTCAGGCACTACAGGACATATACCCTCTTCCCCACATACCCCACTGGCCACTGCCGATACGTACATGTACGCATATTTTAATTTTAAATGTTCAGTCCAGTTTGTTAAACTAATTGAATTTGCAATTATCTTATTGCGTATGGATGCAGGTGGGCTTGAGGATATACATATTGAGACTCCCGACACGGCCGGGTCATATGCCGCCTCCACTTCTCAGACTGCCTCTCTACATGTCGAACCAGAGCCGGTAGTGTTCATTCCATATGACCGCATGTCGCCTTACCGACGGCCTGTAGGCATGAAGAGGCAAATATGAGGCAGCCGGACGTGGTAAATACGCAGCGACTTGTGATCACGCAGTTGGCGGACAGAGTTGCACAAAGGATGATGGAGGCCAAAGTTGAGTGCTTTAGACGACATGATATGTATAATGTAATTATATTTATTATAATCTTATACATTCATTAAGTATGTTTGGTTTTTCGCAGGCACAAACCCTCCGCCGAAGGAAGGACGAGGCAGGACGAAAATTTCGACCTTGATACCTGGAAACTGGCAGTGGGTCGTTATAGAGTGGAGCCACCAAGCTCCCATTGGCCCGTGGGTGGTAAAATTTAATTATTTCCTTAGTGCACAGTCTAAAAGGTCAGACTTATTCAACCTCTGCCTGACGTGGAAGGATCAGCGGCATGAATCCTTGGTCACCTGTTGGCAGGAGATCAATGTAAGTTAGGTACCTTTTAATTTAAGGTTCTTAATACGTAATTACTGTAATAATGTGTTTGTTTCTGGCATAGCGGCATTACGTCCTGGACCGCAACCCTGATGCTTAGGACTACTGCATGGATAAGATTCAGTACGGACTTGTCCAGTGGCAGAAGGAATTGAAAAAGAAGTACTAGAAACGGTTCCTTGAGGATTAGGAGCGGTACGGGTGCCTGGACAACCGTGTTGACTCGGTACAGTTCTTTTGCTATGGTTTCCTGTGGGAGTCTGCTGCTGGGCAGGTTCAAATTTTTTAAACACATATTCTATATATGTTTTTTCTGACATAATGTAAAAATATATAGAAAATTTCAGAAATGGCCACCGCCAACCGTAGTACACCTCGAGGCTATGAGCATCATGGCGGCTCGAAGAGCTTCAGCCAAATTGGGTACGAGTTGGCACGTCAGGTAAAAATTTTGTAATTAATTTTTTGAAACAAATATTTTTTTTGAAAGTGTGTCTAAATTTTTTTTATTGATTTTAGGGCCGTCTAGGCATCGAGTCTTTGGTGGAGCATACACTTACTAATGCCCACCCAAAGTACAATGATCCAGATAAGCTGGCAAAGAACCGTGCACTGGCAGTTAGTAACAGATTAAGTTAACATTATTATGCAGTTTTATTGCTTCGAGTATATAAATCCTTTTCTCTTCTATTCAGGAGGCCGTCCACAATGCTACCATGGTGGTGAGGGCACAGTCCCAGGCAGGGTCGAGTTCCACGGGGCCTCGCACTAGGGTTGATGAGGATGTAAAAATTACGGATACACTGGGAGGGAGGAGGAAGAACCGGTATCGGATACGAGGCGTGGAGAAGCGCGACTACGACGAGGACTCGACCGGTTCTTCTTCATAGCATGAGAGTGTCACACAGCCTCCCCAGTCCACCGAGTTGTAGGGCATGGCTCAGGTTCAGGCGACATTGACACAGGTCGTGGAGGATATAAGGAATCTGAAGGAGGAGAGTGCATTCTTTCGGTCCTAGGTGGTCCTTAATCCAGCAGAGTTAGAGGTTATCAGGCGAATGCGAGCGGCGCATGTAATAATTTCCTGTAATAATTCCTTTTATTATATGTGCTATGTGATGATGTGTATGCGTCCGTCTTAGTCATTAGATTTATGATTCGTAACACAAGCATGATAAAGAACACTCCTAACAAGTTTTAGGTTATAAGTGATATGTGGATTTAGATTATAAGTCACTGAGTATGAATTTGTTTATCTCCCAATATAAGTTCTCAAGAGGGCAATGCAAATGTGGTTTTAGTTTAAATTGAAATATACGGAGAGTTTAGACTATATGGTTTACTGTTATAAGCGATATATATATATGTACTAGAAAATACCCCGTGCACCCGTGCACGGTTAAAAAAATTTCGGGGGTAAAAAAATTTCGAAGAAAAACTAAGGGGGAAAGTGAGAAAGAGTGGATGTGTGTGTTGGGAGTGTCAAGGGGTAAATAGAAGAAAGTGAGGGGGCTTTCTTGCAAAAGGAAAAAGGGGTGATGAGGTGGCCAAATCCCCACCACCACTCTATCAACCCTTTTGTCTAGGGTGGATCAAGGGTGGCTATGTGTGCCACTTAGGACAACCACACCAAATGTAATATAGATATATCATATAGATGATATATGTGTGCGTGCGTGTGTGTGTGTGTGTGGGAGGGGGAAGGGGTTGAGTAAAGATAGATAATGCCATATATATATCTTAATCTTAATTATTCCAAACACATCAAAGTTTGGATATAATTAAGTTGTTGACTGGTATCATCCATGAAGTCCATGAGGAGAGATAAATGAATTCATACTCAAATAGCAACTATCCTTCAGATGTAGAACTGTTGTTCTTTGTAGTGCAGTGCTGATCCAACAAAGTAATCAACAAATCTAGAATACAACAAAAATCTAGATCTAAATTAGATAGATATGCATGCATTAAGTAAGATATATTGGTTAAAGACTCCACATGGTTACAAATCATAACTGGGATTGTTGGGTATGATATTAGTCATGACAGTTGTACGTAGCATAAAGCTACGACAACAACAACTGCTACTAACCCCAACCCCCTCAGTGTAAAGTAGGATCATAGTTATAGGTGCAGTAGTAATAGCTTTGGGGTCGAAAACATCTAGTAGTTGGAGGTGGGGGCGGTGAGTGGCATGGTAGTAGTGCAGTGTTTGTTGAAGTACTAGTGGTTCATCCATGGATACTATGCCAGCACAAGAATGAGTGCGTTATGGGTTTTCATGGAAGATGTAGCCCGCAAAAGAACCAGGCAGAACGTATGTAATCTCGGGTCCTGCTCATCTCATCTAGTACCGTGACTAAGGTTCTAACCCATCAACACTTCAACACTTGCTTCCTCACCCTTCCAACAGAGCGACGTCATGGAACTATCTTGATTAACATACGATATCGTCGATGATACATACGAGAAGGGCAAAACTGTATCAACTTTAGTAGACATGGCTTTCCTTGCCGAGGAGGCTTCTGCAGCCATTAATAGGTGCAGTATGTTACACAAAAATTGAAGGACATACTGCACCTATGAATGGCTGCAGAAGCCTCCTCGGCAAGGAAACCCATTTCTACCAAAGTTGATACGGTTTTGCCCTTCTCGTATGTATCATCGGCGATATCACTATGTTAATCAAGATAGTTCCATGACGTCGCTCTGCAGGAAGGCCGAGGAAGCAAGTGTTGAAGTGTTGATGGGCTAGAACCTTAATCACCGTACCAGATGAGATGAGCAGGACGCGAGACTACATACGTTTCGCCTGGTTCTTCCTCGGGATACTTCTGGCATGAAAACCCATAACGCACTCATTCTTGTGTCGGCATATTATCCATGGATTACGCTAACCTTACCCCTAAGGCTTCACCTTCATGATCCGAGAGTGTGGTGGAGGAACCACTACTACTTCAACAAACACTGCACTACTACCTTGTCATTCATTGCCCACCACCTCTAACTACTACTTGTTTGGGACCCCTAAGTTATTGATACTGCACATACAACCGCAATCCAACTTTTCACTGAGGGGGTTGGGGTTGGTAACAGTAGTTGTTGCCATAGCTTTATGCTACGTACAACTGTCATTACTAATATCATACCCAACAATCCTAGTTCTGATTTGTAACCCTCTGTAGTCTTTAACAAATATATCTTACTTAATGCATGTACGTCTATCTAATTTAGATCTAGATTTTTGTTGTATTCTAGACTTGTTGATTACTTTGTCGGATTAGCACTGCACTACAGAGAACAGCAATTTTGCAATTGTAGGATAGCATCTCTTTGAGTTTGACTTCGACTTCATTTATCTGTCCATGGACTTCAAGTATGATACAATTCTACAACTTAATTATATCCAAACTTTGATGTGTTTGGATTAATTAATATTTAGATATATATATATGACCTTATCTATCTTTACTTACCTCCTCCCCTCCCACACACACATATCATATTATATATATATATATTTCTCTCTCTCTCTCTCTCTCTCTCTCTCTCTCTCTCTCTCTCTCTCTCTCTCTCTCTCTCTCTCTCTCTCTCTCTCTCTCTCTCTCTCTCTCTCTCTCTCTCTCTCTCTCTCTCTCTCTCTCTCCTATAACCATATAGCATATCACATATAATACTTTGTGTTTGTGTCTGCGTATATATATCATTAGGACTTCCCCGTGCACATAGTGCACCGGGATCAAAGTTAAAACAGACCCACATAAATATCAAGATGTGCAACGCATTAGAGCATCTCCAACCATCCCATTCAAAATAGAAAATGCTTTAAAGATTCGTTATAAAGGATGTGCAACTCCAACCCGCCCTCTTCAAACCCTATTTTTTTCATTGTTGTTTATCTTTATTGAAATACTTAATGAAAATTTTGTATTTTAGACATGGATTAAAATATTAATCAATAATTCTTTATTATATAAATTTATAATGAAATACAAACTTATATTAATCTATGAATAAAATTATTTTGGTTAAATTATTATATATTATAATTAAATCTGTCTTCACAATGATGCCGGGTTGGTGCTCCACTGTAGGATCCTGTCAAAACAACGTTAGGATCGATAAATGAAGTTGAGACTTACGCTTGCGTACGCGGCACCGTAATCTCGGAACTTCGCCCTCGGATTCGCCACAACGGTCGATACTTCGTCACGGAGGATCGAAGCAGAATTTCACCGCCTAAATCTTTAACTAGAAGAGGATTTTAATGGAAGGGAGAAGAAGAACATAAGGATGCCTTATGCAAACTTATGGCATGGAAAAGTGTGAATGATTGCCTTACCCTTGGGTCCTATTTATAGGCTTTAGGGGTAGTTATTGTAGGAAATAACTAAATATAAGCTTATTAGCCTATATTAGCACATTCATTTATCTTCTTCTTTATCCACTTATCAAGTGCCATTTTGCACTTATAAAGTGGCTTTTTCCACTTATCGAGTGGCTTTTTCCACTTATCGAGTTGTCCTTTTCACACGAGAAAAGGTTTCCTTCGTGCACGCCTTCGTGCACGCGACATCTGAGGTCCGTATACCCTCATACATCCCCTCATGGGTGTATTTATGTCGTCCATATCCAACATCTCCCACTCACACTTGAGGGAATTGTAAGGAAACTTATTTTCCTCTAACTCTTCTGTTTATCATACCGAGAAATAGGCCGTGTGACCGTCATGCGCATAGAGTCCGCTGTTGTGCACTTGTTAGAGATACACAACACTCCTCGAGGTGCAAAGTTGAGTAGATCAACGCATGCTTTACCCTAGATTATTTCTTCACATTTCTTATACTTTATATTCAACAATTGAATCCCATCTGGATTGCAATTGGCTGGCCAGCTTTGAATCTTTAAAGTCCAAATGTGAATGCGAAATTAATCTTCCTCTTCTTGCGATCCTTTCGATCTTGACTTGACTTGCTTTTCTAACATGCCCCGCCGGACCGAATTAACCATAGTCCATAAGTAACATGCTAAGATAGCAATCACCCGGTCAAATCTAAAGGAACCAATTAGAGTCCATAAGGGTAATGAATTAAGACCCATTGGTCTTTGGGTCTCACATAATAGTAAACTTATTTACTATTCTAACCCAATGGTCAAAAATGCATACGTAGTATGAATACGTATTACAACATCGCTCCTTTCCCAGGGAGTGTATGTCTCAATGATGTTGTAAGGATGATGATCAGACACCACAATGTCTGACTTTGAGTCCCTTTTTCTACTCAAATAATCCTTTGGACTCACATCCCGCATTTAGACCGATAGGATTTCAAAATCCTCTTAGATCTTCTGTAAGCATCCATATGATGCAGATCTTTCTTGCGACCATTTTGTTTAAGTCATGACTCTAAATCATCCGTCTGATGATTTTGACTTTAAATAGGTCTCATCTCTATTCTATCTATCTGATAGAATAAGGCGGTTGCTCATGTGAGAGAGCCAACCTCAATCTGTCCGACATACTAGAAAGTATAGCTGAGATTTCAAAAATGTACACAAACATTTCTCAAGAAATTCATATGCAATGTTTGAAAAAGAACTTATTCTTTTATTAAATTTGATCATTTACAGACATGGAAATTTATATTTGGTACAACTCAGCTCTTACGTAATCCTTGAGATGATAAGTGTTTGTAAAACACATCTCTGGGGATCGCCTTCGTAAGCGGATCCGCTATCATCTCATGCGTAGATATGTACCTTATGTCTACCTTCTTGGTCTTGTCATAGTCTTTTGCAAGTCTGTAGTTCCTTTAAGATACTGCATTATCCTCTTAACCGCTTTCCAGTGTTCTTGCCCTGGGTTGGATTGGTAACGACTTACCATTCCAACGGCAAAACAGATGTCTGGTCTTGTACACATCATAGCGTACATAAGACTACCAATTGTACTGGATTATGGAACTTTTTCCATAATCTCTTTCTCCTTTTGGTCATTAGGACATGATTTCAGACATAAATTATCGCTTTTTCTTATAGGAGTATCAATGGACTTGCAGTCATGCATATTAAATCGTTCTAGAACCTTCTTTATATAAGTCTCCTGTGAAAGAGAAAGAAGTTTCTTCGAGCGATTCCTTGAAATCTTAACTCCAAGGATATATGCGGCTTCTCACATGTCTTTCATCTCAAAAACTGATGAAAGCCAAGCCTTGATATCCATCACAAAGCCCTTGTCATTTCCGGCTATTAAAATGTCATCTACATATAGAGACATGATAACATACTTGCTTTTAATCCTCTTGATATATACGCAGTTATCTTCATCAAGCATGGTAAAAACATTTGATAAGACAACTTCTTGAAATCGTATATACCATTGCCTCGAGGATTGTTTAAGACCATATATGGATTTAAGAAGTTTACAAACCTTATGTTTGTTTCCTTCTTTTACAATCCATGTTGGTTGTTCCATATAGATCTCCTCGTCCAATTATCCATTGAGAAAGGCAATCTTTACATCCATTTGATGTAATTCGAGGTCTAAGCAAGCTCCTATTGCCAGAATCAGGCGAATCGAGGTAAAACGAACAACAGGTGAGAAGGTCTCTTCGTAGTCTATCCCTTCCTGTTGCGTAAAACCTTTCGCAACAAGGCGAGCTTTATATCTGTCAATAGAGCCAGCAGCCTTATGCTTGATCTTGAGAACCCATTTGTTCCCAATAGCTCTACGTCCTCTGGGTAAGTCAACTAAGTCCCAGACTTGGTTAACTTTCATGAATTCTAACTCCTCTTGCATCGCTTCCATCCATTTGTCTTTAGCAGGACAAGATATGGCATGTTTGAAAGTAGTAGGCTCGTCATCTTCTTGTAGTAAAGTCATAAAGGTTTGCGGAAATTCATCCTCAAATCTTAGAGGAGCCAACCTTGTACGACTACTACGTCATATTTGAGATTCTTCAAGTCCTTGTTGACTCGAATTTAGATCAATTCTAATATCACTCCCACTTGGAATGTCGTTAGAATTGCTCCCACTTGGATCATTATTCCCGTATGGAATAGGATAATCGTCATTCGTATAATCCATTGGTGAAGGTTGAAACGTATTTTCGTTTTCACCAAGAATTCTCCCACTCGAATGAGGTAATCCTTTTTGATCATAAATCTCAAATAGAGATAAGTCCTGACTTATCTCGCCCTGTCTTGGAAACTCGTTTTCCAAAAAAGTGACATCCCTCGACTCAAACTCAATTAGCCCACCATTGTCTTCCTGACTAACAAAAACATAACCTTTGGAGTTTTCTGCGTATCATATAAAGATACATTTCCTTCCCCTTGGCCCAAGTTTGCCATACTTATGGGAGGAAATATGTGCGTAGGATGCACAACCCCAAGGTTTCAAAATTTTTAAGTCAAGAGACCTTTGGTTCCACATCATAAGGAGTGGAGCTAACTGATTTCGAGAGTACGCGGTTTAAAATGAAAGCGGCCGTCAATAATGCATCACCCCAAAAGGTGATTGGCAAGTTAGCTTGCGCCATCATTGAACGAATCATTTCCATTAAAGTCCTATTTCTCCTTTCTGCAACACCGTTTTGTTGAGGAGTATAAGGCATAGTTACCTGATGTACTATGCCTTTTTCATCACAAAGTTCCTTAAAACTTGTTGATTGATATTCACCGCCCATATCGGTTCGCAAGACCTTAATCTTGCGATCTAATTGATTCTTCACTAAACTCATATAGTTTTTAAAGCAAGCCAATGCTTCACTTTTGTGGGATATCAAATAGATATGTCCGAATCGGGTGAAATCATCAATAAAAGTGATGAAATAAGACTTCCCGCGTCTTGTCTTGACATTCATCGGACCACATATTTCCGAATGGATAAGCTGTAATGGAACCTCAGCCCTTGTGCCGGTTCCAAATGGCTTGCGACAAGATTTCCCCACTAGGCAATGTTCGCAGGTCGACATTTCAACCTTTGAAACATTGGATAGAAGGCCATGTTTGGCAAGTCTATCCAAACGCGTTGGTCCAATATGACCAAGCCTTGCGTGCCAACAAATCACATCAGACTCATAAGTCTTAGAATTTACAATAAGGAAATTTTCATTACACGAGGAATCATACATTGTACTCATTACAATAAATCCTTTAAATACAAACCCAGTACCAATAAGAGTATTATTGCAACTTAAGTCCACATTACAATCATGAAAAAAACCAGTTATAGCCAAGACCCATTAACACGACCACAGAATTTATATTCCTTCGAATATCTGGAGCGAAGAGGACATCATGAAGTAGGAGAGTGCGGCCGTTGTCCAAGACTAGCTTGCAAGTCCCAACGCCTTTCACTTCAACACGTGTGTTGTTTCCTACATAGATCCACTTCGTTCCTTGGGGTATCTGGTGATACTCCACGAAGGACCGTCTGTCCCTTGCTATGTGGTCAGTGGCACCTGAATCAATTATCCAAAATGGATTAGATTCCACAAGAAATATTGAACTAGAAACACATATGTAACTAGTATATTTACAAGTTACCTCGTCGCCTCCACTCGTACACGAATGAGCATAGTGACCGAGCTTGTTGTACTTAAAGCACTTGATCCTCTTCAAGTCTTTCTTCTTGTGCCATTTCTTGTGCCCACCCTTATGTTTGGGTTTTTTGGTAGACTCAGGTTGCTTATTACGTTCATTGGTAG
This sequence comes from Scilla litardierei, assembly GCA_030789695.1. Taxonomy (NCBI): domain Eukaryota; kingdom Viridiplantae; phylum Streptophyta; class Magnoliopsida; order Asparagales; family Asparagaceae; genus Scilla; species Scilla litardierei. Next base: position 185,994,505 of record CM061133.1, read on the forward strand.
ACTTCAAACGATCTATCCTTTTCTTTCCCCCGTGTGAGGAACTAGCAACCATGTGCACTTCTGCACTTGGCTTGGCAGCCGCAAGCCGCTCTTCCTCTAATTTGAGGTGCTTGGAAACATCACTGAAGGTCTTGATGCTCTCATTGTGAGTGAGATGCATCTTCATTTGGTCCCACCCATTTGGTAGGGAACGTATGACTGCTTGGATTTGTTGCTCATCAGTGAGCACATGACCCGCATCCTTTAACTCTGAGATAAGATTCGCCATATGTCGCAAATGTTTCCCCATGGAATGATCTGGACGTTTCTTGTATGAATCAAATCTTATAGTTAAGGCGCGAAGTTTGGACACCGATGTGCCACCAAACTTTTCCTCAAGCTTGGATCATATGTCCATGGCTAAGTCATGCTCTCGGAAGATGTGCATTATGTCATCAGCCATACTGCTTAATACCGTAATGCGTGCTATCTTGTTCTTCCGAGACCAAGCTTCAAAAGCTTCCTTGTCTCGTCTGTGTTGGGCCGTAGTGCCCGACTCAGGTTCAATCATTACGTTCTTTAGAGTTTCGAGCACTTCTTGCTCCTCTAAAACGTATTGTATCTTGATGGACCAAAGTTTGTAATTATCGCCGTTGAGTTTTTCACATCTGTTTAACTCAGCGACGATATTCTTTGAAGCGGAAGACATTTTACTTTTAAAATGCTGCAAAAGACACAAAACCGAAGGTTTGATCAAAAAAATTGCATTGAAAAATTCTTAAAATATAATTCTCATTTGAAGTGATAATAGAATATCCCATTTAGATAGTTCTAATTTCAACTCCCACTTGGAACGACATTTATAATTTGATAAGTTACTTTCAAAAAATACTGAAGATGTTACCCTAGAATCGGAAAGGTCACTTTGTTTCCAATCACCATCTAGAGTAACTTTCAATATTTCCCCATCACTTTATCAAATGTTAGTACTCTTATAGTACTTCGCAGCGGAAAAGCGTTTTTTTTAAAACGTATTTTTCAAAATTGTATATTTCGACTTAGTACCCTTATGATACCAGCGAAATATTTGGCACTTCCTGGCCATTTGCCGGGAAGAGTCGTAGCCGTGCCAAGGTCGGTTCCCCCTTTGGGGATTTTTCTGCAAACTATCGTCGCCGGCTCCCGTATGGATCCAGGCGTTTACCCTTATCGGAGAATTTTGCCACAGACGACAGCCGTCGGCCCCGTATGGGCTAGGCTTGTAGGTTGCCGGGGCCGAAACCATTGTCAAGGCCTCTGGCTAAATTGGTCGACCAATAATCCCGAATTGGTCGACCAATACCGACCAATCAATTATTTGGCACCCCCTTGGCCAGGGCCTCTGTCCTGGCCGGGGCTGGCCAAGGGCCGGCCAAGGGCCTCTGCCCTGGTCGGCCAGGGGCCCTGGCCCCTCGGCCAGGGCCTCTGCCCTCGCCGAGGCCGGCCAGGGCCTGGCCCTGGCCTCTGCCCTGGCCGAGGCCGGCCAGGGCCGGCTAGGGCGCCGGCCCTGGCCACTGCCAGGGCCGGCCAGGCCGGCCCCTGGCCTTGGCCGAGGCCGGCCAGGGCCCCCTGGCCCTGGCCGTGTCCGGCCAGGTCCAGCCATGGCCATGGCCGGGCCATGGTCTTATTGCCTTAGCCGGCCATGGCCCATATGGCCATGGCCGGCCACCCCCTTGCATGGGGTTGGCCGCACACCCCCGCCGGAGGGGTGGCCGTGGTGGTTATTGGCCGTAGCCAACCCCCTCCGCATGAGGAGGGGGGATGCGTTTTCTCCATAGCCCATTTGTCCATGGTGATCATGCACCAAAAGTTATCTTCCCCGATGGGAATAACTACCATCTTCTTCCTCGATGAAGCACCCGTTCGTTGATGAAGCACCCGTTCGTCGAGAAAGTAGTTATTCTCTAATGGCCGTGTGCCAAAATGAAAAATTAACATACTTTAAAATTCGTAAACTACGCGCTCCACATGAAGAGAGTTCACATTCCCTATGAATGGAGACTCAGCATCCATGAAGAGAGCGAGCTTGACGATATGAACGGTCGGTTCTTCTCGTCACGGAGAGTTCCTACCATATCCGTAATGGTAGGAGACCCTAACGTGAAAAGAACAACCGCTGCGTTCTCTCCGTCACGAAGCGTTCCTACCATATCCGTAATGGTAGGGTACCCATTCGTGAAAAAGACAACGCCTCGTTCATCGGTTCGACGGGGCGGCGGTTTGACCGGGGCGAACCCGTATGGCTCCGATACCAATGTAGGATCCTGTCAAAACAACGTTAGGATCGATAAATGAAGTTGAGACTTACGCTTGCGTACGCGGCACCGTAATCTTGGAACTTCGCCCTCGGATTCGCCACAACGGTCGATACTTCGTCACGGAGGATCGAAGCAGAGTTTCACCGCCTAAATCTCTAACTAGAAGAGGATTTTAATGGAAGGGAGAAGAAGAACATAAGGATGCCTTATGCAAACTTATGGCATGGAAAAGTGTGAATGAATGCCTTACCCTTGGGTCCTATTTATAGGCTTTAGGGGTGGTTATTGTAGGAAATAACCAATTATAAGCTTATTAGCATATATTAGCACATTCATTTATCTTCTTCTTTATCCACTTATCAAGTGCCATTTTGCACTTATAAAATGGCTTTTTCCACTTATCGAGTGGCTTTTTCCACTTATCGAGTGGTCCTTTTCACACGAGAAAAGGTTCCATTCGCGCACGCCTTCGTGCACGCGACATCTGAGGTCCGTATACCCTCATACATCCCCTCATGGGTGTATTTATGTCGTCCATATCCAACATCCACCGTGCTTCAAAATGAGAAAATGAAGCATGGTTGGAGATGCTCTTTGGGCTAGGGTTAGGATTAGTGTATTGGTTAGAATGAGTCGCAAAGTTGAGTTTCAACTTGATTCATGACAATCGTGCACGTGTGAATGCGAAAATGAAGCACGTGTGAATGCGAAAATTAAGGGCGCACGTGCGCTCTGGGCAGAGTCTGCCCAGAGCTCTGGGCAGAAGTCTGCCTAGTTAACTCGGCAGAAGTCTGCCCAAAATTGGGCAGAATTCTGACCAGTTCTGGGTAGATCACTCTGCCAAGTTTCTTGGCTGTAGTCTGCCCAGAACTAGGCAGAATGCTGACCAGTTCTGGGTAGATCACTCTGCCCAGTAAACTAGGTAAACTACGCCCAGAGCGCATGCCCATTGCTTTCGTCCGGGTTACACGTGCACGCAAGTGCACGCTTGGCTCTGTCCAGTTTCTTGGCATTTTCTGTGCATACTTATATTTTGAAGCATTTATGGGCATACTCAAAATTTTAAAGTTTTTCTTTTCATTCTATATAAGTTGTGTTAACTCGTTTATTATATTTTTTTATTTACAGTCTTGACACATTATTTATTTTGGTAGGGTCAACATGGCAAGGGAGGTCTTGGCGATGGAGGTCGTTCAGGACCAAAGGGTGGCAGCTGTGGCGGACTTGGCGAGGGGAGCAGGCATGGGGGTGATGTGGGCGATGGCGATGATGGCGTTAGATTGCGTGCTTGGGGCGACGATGGGGATGGCAATGGCGGTGAGCCTGGGGTGACGATGACGATGGAGGCGACGATGGCATTTGAGAGCGAGCAGTTTTTATTTATTTTTATGTGTATTTCTGTATTCGGCATACATTATTTTTATTTTTATTTGGTTAAACTGCGATGTTGCCTTAAATAATTAATGTGAGCATTTTTTCATTCATTTTGTGGTTTTAATGTTATTTATTTTATTATTTTAATTTTCTTTATACATGTACATTTAATTGTTATAAATGTATATTTTTGTATGTATGAAATTCAGCTTTTTGAAAAAAAAATCAGTTTAGACTATCGGCCACAGACAAATCCGTGGCCGATAGAGATATACGGCCACGAAAATGTCTGTGGCCTATAGCTATCGGCCACAGATATTGTGCACAAAGTGGCCAATTTCGTGCACATAAACAGTGGCCGAAACCATATCGGACACAGACATTTCCGTTGCCGATAAATATTTATGGCCATGGAAATGTCTGTGGCCGATAAACATCGCCCACGGTTTTTGTGCACGGTTTACGTCAGCTTTGTGCATAATATCTGTGGTTGATATTTATCGGCCACGGACATTTCCGTGGCCATAAATACTTGTCGGCCAAGGATTTGTCAGTGGTCGATAGTTTAAACTGATTTTTTAATCAGAATTATCGGCCACAGATATCCATGGGCGTTACTCCGTGGCTGATTATCAGTCACAGAATAGTCCGTGGGCGAAGGGGGTAACAGCCACTACGGTGTCGGCCATGAAATTTTGGCCACGGAATTTTTTTCCGTGGCCGTAGGATTTCGGCCACGGATTCATGACTTTCAGCCACGAATTTGTCTGTGGCTAAAAGCTGTATATGTAGTAGTGACAATGTGTTCGCGATGCACGGCTATCCGAGGAGATCCAAAAATACACCAGAGGTCCTGATGACACAGTACATCGATATGGAGGTTATTCTATCAATGGATACATAATTAATACCATTGAATTCGAGAAGGACCGATGCACCCAAAATAGTGGAATCTTCTCATCCTTTACGCAGTTATCATATGCAAGATCCATAGATCAACAACCAAAAGAAGGGCAAATATTCTATTATAGATAGGTTATAGACATGGTTGAGATATTTTATGGCTTTCGGAAGAAAGTGAGCCATGTTATGTTTAAGGTGTGGTGGTGTGAGCAAGGAAATAAGAAGGACGACTTGGGCTTCAAGGTCGTTAATCTGAAGAAGGAACTCTGTCCGGAGGAGAAGTTCATGTTTACCTCGCAAGCAAAACAATGTTTTTATGTTAAAGATATAATGGTAGACGATGATTGGGTGGTTCTTAGAAATCTGCCTTGAGCATATGCACCGGATGAAAACGTGATCTGACGAAGGCAATGAAGATGTCGAAGATGTTGCACTCGTAGAGATGATATCGTAGACGATTTTTCAATCAAGACAAATAATGAAATGACTGATGACATCACACCGTTGCATGTGGATATACTCGATTTGGCGATCACATGCACGGGTATTGTAGTAGCAGAGTGCACAAGATGAAGAAACACAATAACCAAAGTCATTTCATACACCGTTCGGACTCGGTCACAAAGGGCATCAACATCAATCTCAAATTGTTGAAGTTTTTTCATTACTAAGCTATAAAAATATGTAAATGTAAAAAGATGTTAATTATGATGATTTTCTTTGGAATCAATAAAGAATGTGAATTACTGCATTTTGTTTACATCACTTTTATTTCATATAAATTACGCAAATATTTACAGCACTTAAGCAACAAAATTTTTATTAATAAATATTATGAAGTGCAGATGAAGAGAGTTTTTACCACGATTTTTTCAGTGGGTACAGGACACCCCAGACCCCCGGCCATGTGGGTCAGATACGCATATTTTGTTGTTTTAGTACGGCTTTATAATGTGCACATTTTAATTTTTGGTAAAAAAATTGGTAACATGCTTCATACATTTTCAGGCAGTGCAGTTCATGGCTTCCCTTCGGCACATACCACCCCTCCTTCTGGGTCAGGTGTGCATAAGTTGTAGTTTTAGTACGGCTGTATAACGTGCACATTTTAAATTTTTGGAAAACTAATTGGTAAAATGCTTCATACATTTTTAGGTCATGCAGGACATGGCTCCCCTGTGGCACATACCACCCCACCCACTGGGACATATAAGGTTTTTTTAGTTTTAGTATGTGTCTAAATGTGGACCTTTTAATTGTTTGTATAACTAATTGCTTGACACTCTTTATATATTTTCAAGTACTGCAGGACATATCCCCTCTTCCCCACATACCACACTGCCCACTGGGATACGTACGTATATTTTTATTTTAATGTTCAGTCCTGTTGGTTAAACTAATTGAAATTGCAATTGTCTTATTACGTATGGAAGTAGGTGGCCTAGAGGAAACACATATTGAGACTCCTGAGTCGGCCGGGTCATATGCTGCTCCCATTTCTCAGACTGCCCCACCGCATGTCGTAGCAGAGCAGGTGTTGCGCATTCCATATGACCCAGCAATAGAGCGTGTTGTCTTACCGACTGTCGCTAGGTACGACGAGGCAAATAGGAGGTAGCCGGACATATTAAACATGTAGCGCCATGTTATAGAGCAGTTAAGGGCGAAAGCTGCACCAAGGATGATGGAGACCAAAGCTGAGTGCTTTCAACAACAGGGTATAATGTACACATATTTATTTTAATCGTATACATTCATTTAGTATGTTTGGTCTTTCATAGACACAAACCCTCTGCCGAAGGAGGGTCGAGGATCACGAAAATTTCGACCTTGATTCCTGGAAACGGGCAGCGGGTCATTATACAGTGGAGCCACCAAGCTCTCATTGGCAATGGGCGGTAAAATTTAATTATTACCTTGCTGCCCAGGCTAAAAGGTCAGATTTCTTCAACCTCTGCCTGACGTGGACGGATCAATGGCACGAGTCCTTGGTCACTTGTTGGCTGGAGATCAACGTAATTTAGCTACCTTTTAATTTTAGGTTCTTAATAGGTATTTACTGATATAATGTGTTTGTTATATGTCATAGCGGCATTATGTCCTGGACCACTGATGTGTCCATATTTTCCATCTTTTTATAGCATTATTTCATCTCATTCCATGTCATGTTCGCATCCAAATCCCTTATTTTCATACATATATGTGCTTTTAATGCCATATTCAAGTTTCGTATAGCTTTTTGTATTTGCAGGGATTTTGGATCGATTTGGAGCTCATTTGGTATGCGGAAAAATCCAGTACATCCAGGACATCATAGGAAAGGCTCCGCAGGAGTTCGTCGAGGTTTGGAAGCAGGTAGGAGGAGATGAGGAGGAGCGAACGAGAGAAAGGAGCAACAGCCAAGGCCCAAGCCACTTTTCCAGGCGACTCGACCCGAGCAGCATTCTGCTGCTCGGTCGAGCTGAGACGCGGATTCAGCCAAGAGATGTGCACGAGCCACTTGATTGAGCAGAGAGGTGACTCGACCCGAGTCATCCCAACTTCGAGCTTCCACCATCGGACATCCGACCCGACCGAGCAGGACCTACTCGACTCGAGCAGGTAGATCGAGGTTTTGGACGAAGAATCCAGGCTCCCTGACGACTCGACCGAGCAGGACCTACTCAACCCGAGCAGACAGAACGACAATTTGAGGAGAAGCTCAGATCCTCTGACGAATCGATCGAGCAGGCAGGCTACTCGACCGAGTATCTAGTATCCATTCCAAGCAGTGCAGCAGCAGAGTCCATGCCAAGGTTTCTGCTCGACCGAGCAGCCGCCTACTCGGTCAAGCAGCCGACGCGGCCAGCGACAAGTGGGCCCCAAACTTCCATATTTTGAGTTTTTATTGTGGAGTCCATCCCTATGTATTTAAGACTTTTTCCAGACTTTTTCTAGACGTCGAGTTTTAGGTTAACTTTTAGTTTTTGTTTTAGTTTAATTGAGAGTTTAGATCTAGCTTTTGGAGATATTTTTATTGCTTGTTATTGTGTGGAATCTCTGGATATTGGTTTTTGTATTATTGTTTATTGCTCTACTTGCTTCCGGTACGTAAAATTCTCAACTTTCTTACTTTCTCTATTTGCTATTATGAATTCCTATCTAAAAAGCGCATCTTCATTTGTTCTATTTGCTATGTCTGAGTAGTCTCATATAGGGCTGATGGATTAGCCCTATAATCCTAAGAAAAAGATGTAAATCTGGGATTTTTATGTTATGTTGGGAATAAAAGGGGAGTACTTTGGTTGATCCAGCCAAATCCATAGCAGAACTCATACTGAGATCATGCCCACGGTCTGTAGAATTGATTAGCTTAAGGATTATCCTAAAGATTTAATTAGGGAGTTAGTGGATCCAACCAGGGCTCGTGACCATGCCTGGCTCGTGCCATGAGGGGATCCACCGACGAACTATATCATTAAATTGATAGCTACCGCCATTGCGTCAATGAGAGCCACCAAAGTACCTCGAAGCTATAATCCACGAGAGCAGTACGAGCTGAGAGACCAACCCCATAAAACCAATGCAACGTAGGAATCCTAACCTAACATCGACCTCTGACGGGCTTAGCGATGATCCCTAAGGCCCTAGTTCCCTTATATTGAACCAACAACACCAAACAAACAATCTTCCAACCGAGTACTAATTCCTTCTGAGATTTAGAAATATTCTGAGACCCAATACACCGTCACTATCTTTATGGGATTCGACAATCTTTTATTCTATAATTTAACACCGTTCGTTTGTAAATAGAACCCAGAATCGACTTAGGAACCATACAGCGCCTGGCGACCGTGACACCGCCAAGTGGCTTTTAGGTGTAAGTTCTGGGCGCGTCAAGTTTTTGGCACCGTTGTCGGGGACTATTACGGTGTTAATCAGTTTATTTTTATTTTGAAGAATTTGCTAGCAACTCTTATCATTTCCTATCTTACCAACCTTTTTATTCTCTTTTATTATTACCTTGCTACTCACGGTATTTTCTGAGTTGTTTTGTGCATGATTACTCGCTTCGGGACTATTGATAAAGAACTGCTATTTGATCCCAAAATCGAGAAGACAACAAGGACTCTCAGAGCTTTGACTAAGGGTCAGACACCCTCTGATCCGATGGCAGAAAATACCCCCACTCCGCCTCGCACCGGGTCCATCCGGGACCACATGAAACCAAGCTACGGGAACAATTCTTCCATTCTGAGGCTGCAACTGGCGGTAAGTAGCTTTGAGATAAAGACCAGGCTTATAAATCTGATGCAGCATGATCTCTTCCATGGGCATCCGCACAAGAATCCGAACCATCACATCGACACTTTTCTGGCAAAGTGCGATACGTTTAAGACCAAGAATGTGAGCGAAGACGCAATAAAGATAAGGCTCTTTCCCCTTCACTTTGAGGGATAAGGCTTCATATTGGTTGTGGCCCCACCCATCCAACCACTTCACTTCATGGGAGCAACTGGCGCTTGCTTTCGTGGACAAATTTTACCCACCGTACAAAACGGTAAGGATAAGAGGAGCTATCTCCAACTTTAAGCTACTGCTGCAAAGGAAAGGTTCAAAGACCTTCAGCATCAGTGCCCACACCATGGAATCTCATCATGGGATCTATTCCAAAGCTTCTACAGCAGGCTACAGCCTACCATGAAGATGATTATTGATGCCGCCACACAAGGCGCCCTTCTAGACAAATCAGCTGAGGAAGCAATTGACCTGCTTGAACATATGGCAGCCAACAAACAACAATGGAGCGAGGAGTGCACCATCATTACCAGGACTCTGGAGGTAAAAGTTGTTAGCCACCTTGATACTCATATTGAAACTCTTTGTAAATAGGTGTCAAGGATCGAACAACGGTTGGATGCTATTCCAACAACTACCAGCGCTCCAGCTTATCATCCTCAAGAAGAATACGTGGAGCAAAGCTATGTCCCCAATGAAGGACCATATGACGGAGCCAAATCACAATCAGAGCAAGTACAATATGTACAAGGAGATGTGCACAATCAGTGGCAACATCTGGCGGCAAGGAACCACCCCGGATTGTCCTATGGAAATCCAAATGGAGGGCTGCAACCTCCACAGTTTCAGAGGCCACCACCTCCTCCTCCTCAACAAGGACTGTCGCCACATCGACATCAAAATAGATTTAGGCCATTTGGGCCATATCGACCGCCGGGCTACCAATTCAATTGCCCACCCCAGTAAAATTATGCACCGACACCACCGCATCCTTACTTGGAGGCCACCTTGGAATCGTTTATGAGCGGACCAATAAAGTTCAATCAAGACACAACCGCTCATTTCAAGAACATCAACACATCACTTGAAGAGCTAAGAGGTCAGATGTCCCAACTACTGAAGCATCAAGGAAGGTTGCCTTCACAACCGGAGCCAAATCCAAGAGCTCAAGCAAATGCCATGGTTGCCATCACCACGCGAGTAGGTCAGATAACCGACACTATAATGGTGCCGGTTACAAGCAAGGAAAGCCAAGGACCGACGATTCAAGCTACAACTGAAGATGTCCCCATTGGCAATGATGAGGAAAAGGCTATCGATGAGCCTATTATGAATGGAGAGATGGAGGCTTTTCCTTCCACCTTGCCCACCATCACACCGGCACCAAAGGATGATACAACTACTTCCAATAAGCTAACTCCTAAGGACGTCGCCAAGAATAAGGGAAGCCGACCTCCTCCACCCTACCCACAGAGATTAGCCTTGGCAAAGATGGAGAAAAAGTACACAAAGTTCACGGAGCTCCTAAAAGGTATTCAACTCAACATCCCTTTTATGGATGCTATTACATAATTTCCCATTTACGCAAAAATTTTGAAAGACCTCATCACCGGAAAGCAGAAACATGAAGAAGTGAAGCTTTTGGAGGATTCGACTTCCATCATAAAGAACCATCCCCAAAGAAATTACCGTATCCTGGAATCTTTAAAGCGCCATGTTCTATTGGAGGTACGCCTATTAGCCGTGCATTGATCGACTTGGGATCGAGCATCAGTTTGATGCCGCTCTCCATATTCAAGAGGCTACAAACCAAAAGCGAGTTGGAGCCTACCGACATGTCTGTACAACTGGCAAACCACTCAATTACATATCCGGTAGGTATTGCTAGAGATATCATTCTACAAATACCGCCCGGATTATGTTTGCCGGTGGATTTCATTATAATGGATATGCTAGAAAAGGGGAGTTTCCAATTCATACTTGGCCATCGATTCATGGCGACGGCCGGTGTCTTGATATATGTTAAGGAAGGTACTCTCTCCATGAATGTGGAAAATATCGAAGCTCAATTCCGGCTACAAAGATCCATGAAAGAGCATGTCCAAGAAGAAGGAGAGAGCTATCTAGAGCTCTTGGAGAATGATGTTATAGGTGAGTACACTATTGAAGAGTTCATGAAGGACCCGGTGAAGACAAGCGTTGATGAGAATGGCGACTCCATCTAGAATAAGGCGGTTACCGCCTATCTTCGTGTCTTTGATGAGGAGCCCCCGGACGATTCATTACACCACCAAGAGCCGGAAGCCATCAACCACATAGCTGAGGAGAACCGTAGAGAGGAGGCACGCCAAATACCGCCACACACCATCGTTGGCAAGCATGACACGCATATCTCTTATGTGCCCAATATTCTTTGAAGAACTTGAGGGAGTCGAGCGCAAGGCTTAAAACGAGTGCTTATCGGGAGGCAACCCAACTTTCTATATCTTATATTTTCTTTTTCGTTTCTGTTTTGCTCTATCTATCCAAAAACCAAATAAAACTCTTTCTATTCCATAAAAATACAAAATTATAAACATCTGACAAGTTCTTCCTTCCTACAGGTCAAACGTCGAGGGGAGCATGCAACACGATGAAATGAAGGCAAGGGAGCCAAGAGGAGAGCAGCCAATAGAAGAACAAGCTTAGGGGAAAAGAGCTACAAGTGACTCAACCGAGTAGACACCTACTCGGTCGAGTAGTAGAGAGCACAGGAAATGCGAAGAAATCAGTGTTCTGTTTACGCGGCCCGAGGTCGAGTATCCACCTACTCGGTCGAGTATCCACCTACTCGATCGAGTATCCACCTACGAGAATCAGAGGATGCAGAAAAATGGTGAAAAATGACGTTCTGTCTACGCGGCCCAAGTAGACCCTACTCGATCGAGCAGCTAAAGGAGTATTCTGATCTTGAATTATCATACATTTTTAATTTTTCTACTCGACCGAGCAGCTTTGGTTGCTTGACCGAGCTGCGGCTGACTTACAAGCAAGGTCCACATTTCAAATCCAGTCAGGTTTATTAAAAATCGACTCGATATTAACCTAAACCTGATCATACTCGGTCCCCCCCAAATCCCGCTACCCCGAGCTCTCTCTCCCTCACCCTACTCGATCGAGATCTCCACCGACCATCGTCGCCCCTGCCACCGCCGTCGCCGCTTCCTCCTCCGCTTTGGTTTGCCTCTCTCCTCTCTCTCTCCTCATCTCTCTCTCTCTCCTCATCTCTCTCTCTCTCTCTCTCTCTCTCTCTCTCTCTCTCTCTCTCTCTCTCTCTCCGCCTATCTCCCTAAATTTCTCTCTCTCCCTCTCAATTTCACCACCCCCTCCCCACCCTGGTGATCACTGGAGCAACGCCGCCGGCTCCGCCCAGTGTCGATGACGCAGCCCCCATCCCCATCCCACTACTCCTTCTCTCTCTCTCTCTCTCTCTCTCTCTCTCTCTCTCTCTCTCTCTCTCAAACACCCCCCCAAACCCCAGCTCCGGCAAACGCCGGAGCTGTGCTCTCGGTGCCGCCCAGCGCCGGTGATGCATTCAACCACCTCCCCTCCCCTCACCACCTAAACCACCACCATCCCCCCCACCCCCACCCCACTTTCTTTCCTCCAATCCCCAAAACAACCCCCCCAGGATGCCCTAGGGCAGACCGACCTACTCGCCCGAGCACACTTTGTGCTCGGACCGAGTAAGACGACCCCACTACCGCAACCCCCCACCCGAGCATGTACGCTGCTCGGCGGCATCCATCACCCTTACACCCGCATCGCCCCATGTCCATCTCCCCCTACCCGCTACGTTTGCGTCCACTGATATTTGTTTCTCATTCTATTCAGGTACATTTCACTTATTGAGGAGGACACGGACATGAGCAGCTTGGGGGATACACTGGATTCGTGGCCAGACTCATGCACGACCACATTGCTTTTGCAGCGATGCTCGTGTCGATACACTCTACCCTCTACTTACTTTTTTGTCGACGTACGTCTCATGCTTGTCATACGATTCCTCCTCACACAAGGCTGAGGAAGCCAGCACCACCACGACCGGCAAAGAGGAAGGCCATAGACGCCTCCTCTTATCGACCCGCACGCCACCAGCGGCTTGCCCTAGACACACCAACCACCGAAGAGGAGTACGTGGGCGATTCATCGTCTGCGTTCGACTCCTCAGGCTATGTTCCCCCTTTCCACTAGCCATACTCCCTGCTCACGATCACTCGCCATAGCGCTCACACATTCCCGCCACTTCCGCACCCCTCCCCACTACCACACCACCCTCCCCACTCGCAGCTCTACCACCATGATTGCGGACGTTCGGTATCTTCTTTCGGGACGACACGCATTGTGAACGCTTCGTCACGATGTCGGACCGGACAATCGTACCCACCCACTTTGCACACATACCCACCCTCCAACGCTTCGGACTCCTGTAGGGGGTCCCTAGGCTGTACACGACGATCGTTTTCGATCTATTCCTCGCCGCACACGCCTCCACTTATACCCGCCTCACCTTAGAGGCATTGAGTTCCATTACCGGCACACCAGAGGGCGATGGAATTAGCTTCCGGCTGCGGGACCACGATGTCATGGTCACGCATGCCCAGATCCGTGCCTACTTCCACTTCCCAGCCATCCCCGACCCCCGCACCGCCTTCTCCCCAGACTACGAGCTTGCCACGTTTAATGTCACTCAGTTTTGGCGTCCAAAAATCCCAAAACATCCAAAAAGAGCCAAAGAACATTTTGTATATCATATTGCCCCCATTCAAAAAAAAAGTAACGAAAAGAATATCTCTCTTTCCCTATCTTTTGAAGCTACGATATTACTTGGGAAAAGCCAAAATTTCCATATCCCATTCTTAGATGCGGAACCTCAAGCTAAGCTTTGGGGTGGTGAACCCATTTGATTATACGAGTGAGTATGACATTAGAGTTGAGATTGTGCACAAGTGGCGAGATTTGATAATGCTTAAACTTTACGAAATATTTTAGCTTTGGAAATTTTTTAGGATTTGAAATGAATATTTAAATGCCATGATACGCTTTCTATTCTCTATTTACATGCTTGATGTGATCTCTATGTGCTTCATTTATATCTCTTGATTGAAAAGTGTGTTGCCAACTCTTTTTATACTAGACTCTATGAATTGCACGATGTTGATATAAGTTGACGCATGATTTTAGGAGATCACTATCTTTGTCTTTAATGCTCGCAAGCCATATAATTAGCTAAGACTTGAAATTCCTTTTAGCATATGGTTTATTATTCCAAGTGTCATAATATGTTGCTTGGGCTTGAGATCTGACTTGATATTCTAGCGCTCCCCTCCATCTCCTATCTCTTCAATTTTTTCTTTATTATTTTTATCGCCTGGCGAGCCTAGTATTCGTCTTCTTCGAGGCCGAGTAAGAGGTAAGCTTGAAATATTTTGATGTGTCCATATTTTTCATCTTTTTATAGCATCATTTCATCTTATTCCATGTCATGTTCGCATCCAAATCCCTTATTTTCATACATATACGTGCTTCTAACGTCATATTCGAGTTTTGTATAGCTTTTTGTACTTGCAGGGATTTTGGAGCGATTTGGAGCTGATTTGGGATGCAGACACATCCAGCACGTCCAGGACGTCATAGGCAAGGATCCGCAAGAGTTTGCCGAGGTTTGGAAGTAGGTAGGAGGAGATGAGGAGGAGCAAGCGAGAGAAAGGAGCAACATCCAAGGCCCAAGCCACTTTCCCAGGCGACTCGACCCGAACAGCATTATGCTGCTCGGTCGAGCTGGCACGTGAATTCAGCCAGGAGATGTGCACGAGCCACTCGATCGAGCAGAGAGGTGACTCGATCCGAGTCAGCCGAACTTCGAGCTTCCACCATTAGACATCTGACTCGACCGAGCAGGACCTACTCGACCCAAGCAGGCAGACAAGGTTTTGGACGAAGAATCTAGGCCCCCTGACGACTCGACCGAGTAGGACCAACTCGACCTGAGCAGACAGATCGACAGTTTGAGAAGAAGCTCAGATCCACTGACGACTCGATCGAACAGGCGGGCTACTCGACCGAATAGCCCGTATCCATTCCAAGCAGCACAGTAGCAGAGTCCACGCCAAGGTTTCTGCTCGACCGAGCAGCCGCCTACGCGGTCGAGTAGCCGACCCAGCCAGCGACAACTGGGTCCCAAACTTCCAGATTTTGAGTTTTTCTTGTGGGGTCAATCCCCTATGTATTTAAAACGTTTTCCAGACTTTTTCCATACGTCGAGTTTTAGGTTAAGTTTTTGTTTTTGTTTTAGTTTAATTGAGAGTTTTAGATCTAGCTTTTGGAGATATTATGCCGACGAAGTAAAGACGACATTTTTTTGCTTGTTATTGCGTGGAATCTCTGGATCTTGATTTTTGTATTATTGTCTATTGCGCTACTTACTTCCGGTACGTAAAAATCTCAACTTTCTTACTTTCTCTATTTGATACTATGAATTCATATCTAAAAATCGCATCTTCCTTTGTTCTATTTTCTATGTCTGAGTAGTCTCATCAAGGGCTGATTGGTTAGCCCAAGGAACTTAGGAAAAAGATGTAAAGCTGGGATTTTTAGGTTGTGTTGGGAAAAAAGTGGAGTACATTGGTTGATCCAGCCAAATCCATAGGAGAACTCGTACTGAGATCATGCCCACGGTCTATAGAATTGATTAGCTTAAGGATTATCCTAAGGATTTAATTAGGGAGTTAGTGGATCCAACTAGGGCTTGTGACCATGTCCGGCTCGTACCTTGAGGGGATCCACCGACGAACTATATCACTAATTGACGGCTACCGCCATTGCGTCAGTGAGAGCCACCAAAGTACCTGGAAGATCTAATCCACGAGAGTGGTACGAGCTGAGAGACCAACCCCATAAAACCAAGCAACATAAGAACCCTAGCCTAACGTCGACCTCTGATGGTCCTAGCTGTGATCCCGACAGCCCTAGTTCCCCTTATATTGAACAAACAACATCGAACAAACAATCTTCCAACCGACTGCTAATTCCTTCTGAGATTTAGAAATATTCTGAGACCCAATACACCGTCGCTGTCTCTGTGGGATTCGAAAATCTTTTGTACTATAATTTGATACCGTCCGCTTGCGGATAGAAACAAGAATCGACACTTATGAACCATACAGTGCCTAACGACAGTGATATCGCCAGGTGGCTTTTAGGTATAAGTTCTGGGCGCGTCAACCACAACCCGGAGGCATGGACCTACTGCATGGATAAGATTCAGGACAGACTTGTCCAGTTGCGCAAGGAATTGAAAAAGAAGTAATGGCAACGGTTCCCTGAGGACGAGGAGCGGTACTTGCGTTTGGACAACCGTGCTGACCCGGTGCAATTCTTTGGATATTGTTTCCTGTGGGAGTCTCCTGAAGGGCAGGTATATTTCACATTTTTGTTAACACATATTCTATATATGTGTTTGCTGACATACTGTATAATTATATAGAAAATTTTGGAAACAGTCGGCGCCAACCGTAGTGCGCGCCTCAAGGCTATGAGCATCATGGTGGCTTGAAGAGCTTCAGCCAGATTGGATATAAGTTGGCACGTGAGGTAAAATGTTTTAAATTTTGTAACAAAAATTTACGCTATGATAGATTGTGTCTAAATTTTCTCTTATTGATTGTAGAGCCGCCCGGGTATCAAGTTTTTGGTGGAGCATACACTTACTAAGGCCCACTCAAAGTACAGTGATCTCAATAAGTTGGCAAAGAATCAGGCACTGGCGGTTAGTACAAGATTACATTTACATTATATTATGTAGTTTTAATGCATGGAGTATATAAATCTTCTTCTTTTCTATTTAGGAGGCTGTCCACAATGCTGCCAATGTGGTGAGGTCACATTCCCCGGCAGGCTCGAATGCCACGGGGCCTCTCACTAGGGTTGACGAGGACTCTATCATTGTGGGGACACTGGGAGGGAGGAGGAAGAACCGGTATCGGATTTGAGGCACGGAGAAGAGTGACTACGAGGACTCGGTCGGTTCTTCTTCACAGCAGGAGAGTGTCACACAACCACCCAAGTCTACCGAGGTTTCGCGCATGGCTCAGGTTCAGCCGACCTTGACACAGGTCGTGGAGGATATGTGGAATCTGTAGGAGGAGAATGCCTTTTTTCGGTCCTGTATGGGCCTTAATCCAGCAGAGATGGAAGTTATCATGTGCATGAGAACGGCGCAAGTAATAATTTCATGCAACAATTCTTTTTATGATATGTGCAATGTGTTTATGTGTATGCGTTCGTGTTAGTCATTAGGTTTATGATTCGTAACACTAGCATGATAAAGAACAACCCTAACAAGTTTTAGGGTTATAAGTGATATTTAGATTTAGATTATAAGTCGTTGAGTATGAATTCGTTTATCTCCCCATATAATTTCTCAAGAGGGAAATTCAAATGTGGTTTTAGATTAAATTGAATTATACGCAGATTTAAGGCTATATGGTTTACAGTTATAGGTGAGATATATATGTATATATCATATAGATGATATGTGTGTGTGTAGGAGGGGGCAGGGGTGAGTAAAGATGGATAATGCCCTACATATCTTAATCTTAATTATTCCAAATACAACAAAGTTTGTATATAATTAAGTTGTAGAATGGTATCATACATGAAGTCCATGTGGACATAAACAAATTCATACTCAAATAGCGGCTATCCTTCGGTCACAGCATTGATGTTCAATGTAGCGCAGTGCTGATCCAACAAAGTAATCAACAAATCTAGAATACAACAAAAAACTAGAACAAAATTAGACAGTCGTGCATGCATTAAGTAAGATATATTGCTTAAATACTAAACTGGAATACAAATCAGAACTGGGCTTGTTGGGTATGATATTAGTCAAGACAATTGTACGAAGCATAAAGCTACGACAACAACAACTGATACGAAGCCCAACACCCACATGCCAGGTTACTATGAATACTACTCTCATCATCTCGTACCTTATCTCAACCATACTAATCACCATCGCGACTTGGCAATGACATTCCCTCACATATCCCTCATTGTGGACGCCACTGAGGTAGTGATCGGCGAAGTACTAGAGGAGCAAAGGCAAAGAGTGAAAAGGAGATCTCTCACCAACCCAGCATGGACAGTGATGATTCCGAGGTAGGCGTTGAAATTCAGTCCTCTGTCATGAGCAAGAAATGGGTTAGGTAGTAATAAGAACTTTGCGAAGATATTGCGACGATGGATTGGATCAGAAGGAAACAGTGTGTAGTAGGGTTGCGGCTGTAGGTGTAGTAATAACTTTGGGGTAGAAAATAGGTAGTAGTTTGAGGAGGTGGACGGGGAGTGGCATGGTAGTAGTGGAGTGCTCGCTGAAATACTAATGGTTCCTCCACCAGACGATGGTGTGATGAAGGGGGAGCCTTAGGGTTAAGGTTAGAGTAATCCATGGATACTATGTCGGCAAAAGAATGAGTGCGTTATGTGTTTTCATGGAAGATGTAGCCCGAGG
The DNA here is from genome assembly GCA_030789695.1 of Scilla litardierei. NCBI lineage: Eukaryota > Viridiplantae > Streptophyta > Magnoliopsida > Asparagales > Asparagaceae > Scilla > Scilla litardierei. Next base: position 186,012,889 of record CM061133.1, read on the forward strand.
AAGAACCAGGTAGCACTTATGTAGTCTCAGGTCTCGCATCATCGCATCAGGTACCGTGACTAAGGTTCTAGCCCATCAACACATCAACACTTGCATCCTCGGCCATCCTGCAGAGCGACGTCATGGAACCATCTTGATTAACATACCAGTATCGCTGATGTTACAGCCGAGAAGGACAAAACCATGTCGACTTTGGTAGACATGAGTTTACTTGCCGAGGAGGCATGTCACACCCCACTTCCCAAAATGGACGGAAGCGAAACGTGACGAGGCCCGCTTAGGCCAGAGCTTTAGAAGCTCGGACCCAATAAGTGTCTGTAGAGGTACCATTTTAAAAGATTTTCAGGTTCTTGCATTTTTATAGTTCGAAACAACAAAAGTACGGAAAAGATATTGCATTCATTAAATTAGAGATACGATATCCAACAAGTACAAAGTCTAAAAGAAGCCTAAGCATGGCAACAAAAGTTTAAATACAAACCGAAAAGTAGTAACCTCTGAAAGTGGCGACTAAAAGACCTCAAGGTCTGATCCTCGTCAGGCACGAACTCTGGATCAACGTCCTCGGCTCCTCGTACTCCAGTGAGTCTGCCTCATCCACGAACTCTGGCTGAGCACCTGACGTACAGCACCCAAGAGAAAGGAACTATACGTCAGGTAAAGTCTACAAGAAGGGTTAGACTTTATTGCAAGTGTATCAACTTTTAGACAACGTTTTACTGGTTGATTAGCATGCTGGGGTTATAACTGAGTAACAACAGAAGTAACGCAGCAGGAAAGTAAAGCGCAACAAGTAGTAGTTGTAGCGTGTGCTACCAACTACGGGACTAACCTACAGGTGTCAAGACAAGACGTGACGTGACGGAAACAAGGCAGGACAAGACAAGTGAGACACGAAAGTGTTCACGCCTTACAGTTCGAGGGGGATCAGACCCTCTTGCAGTGCGCACGCTCAACCCAACCCCAAACCCCAAGACAAGACATGACATGACACCAGTACAAGGGATCACTCGCTCTAGCATGGCGAGTGCCCTATTGCCCGCAGGCTGAGAATCAGTACAAGGGATCACTCTCTCTAGCTTGGAGAGTGCCCTATTGCCCTCGGGCTGTGTATCAGTACAAGGGATCACTCTCTCTAACTTGGAGAGTGCCCTATTGCCCGCAGGCTGTGAATCAGTACAAGGGATCACTCGGTGAGTGCCCTATTGCCCAGCGGGCTGTGCAAGATGGGACGGGATGTGACAAGACAGGAAAGGTTATTCTAGGGTGTCCATACACACGCACACACATGATAGCCCTACAATATCAAAAAGCTGTTGTTGTCGGGCTCAGACTTCGTCGTCAAGTCTGAGCCGTCAGGAGTCGTCCCGGAAGCTATCATTTCACGTCCGGTTCTATTTGTTCACAGTTATCAGTTCTAACCAACTAAGGCCTAAGCACGGCCAAAAGTGCAAGTGGATACACTTGCCTGTGATGGCGAGTGTGTCATCTGTCCGGGGCGTCTCGTCCAGTCGTCGCGTCCGCGGTAGTCCGTCTGAAACAGTGTCACGTCGACGGTATCAGGCCTCGTTTTGAGAAATTCCTATTAGGGTTCATGTCTAGGTTATCGGGACTATCCTAATCGTCAGAAGTCACATTTTGATATTTCGTCAGCCTAGATCGACCACTAACCTATATGCACAGAAAATTTGTCCGATGGTCGATTTCTACAGTGAGCAGCGTTTTACTGGTGCGGAAAAGTAAATTTAATTGTAGTTGTCCGGTTTTAGTTATGTTTTCGGTTCCGCTACGGTGTGGGTTGTGCTACGAGTTAGGGGGGAAACCAACCTGGTGTGACGATCGTGCGTGGATCCGACGTCGGGTCTGGAAAGATAGCGGATCGCGTCGCGACTCCAATTTCGGAACGTCTCGTAACTTGTCTTTAGTGTTCGCGATGATAGATACGATATATCTGCAACGATATATTAATGATGTAAACTATAAGGTCCTCAACGATGATAAAACTTTCATGTTACATACAATTAATATACTCGCTAACCTACCTAACATACTAGTTGTAATAGAAAGCATTGTTTATCATTACCACTTATTATTACACCAGCCACCAAGCAAAACTAATGTAGAGTGTTGCTATTCCTTTTTGAGGTACAGCTCAATAGTACCGTCACAACTAGGTATCTAAACTATACATACCCTACTGCCATCCGTACCCACTCATGGCTCTTAGGAAAAATTGCTATAGACCAATAGGGTCCTGAGGCCTACTAGGTAATATCAATTATAGAACATTTACTAACAAGATACCAACATAGTAGGGCGAATAGTAAATACTTAAAGCTAATGCAACTATATTATAATGATATATATATCTTTATAACGTACTGCATGCAAGGATAGCAATGAAAAAAACTTACGTTACCTGATCTATTGGGGGTTGTAGATGTCGGACGGGAGGCCGGGATCTTCGCGATGCAGCGGCGTCTCGGGTGAGGTTGGCCGGACTGAGAGAGGTTGCGGGCGGTGACGAGGGTGGCTGCCTGGTGTTGAAGAGGAGCAGCAGTGGATCGCTGGCGTGTCACGGCTGAGGGTTGCGCACGGCTGATTTGAGAAGGCCAGGGGTGCGGATCTTGGCTTGGACTGCCGGCGTCCGCGAGGGAAAAGACATGGGGGCATCGGATGCGAGGGAGGAGAAGAACTGGGCGGCTTCATTGCATCGCTGCAGGCGGAGGTAAGCTGAACGCGGAGGAGGCTGGCGGTTGCACGCGAGGACATGGGCACCGGGTCTGTGAGGTTGCGCGCGGAGGATGAGGTCGAAGGGTTTGCACGTGGGGTGATGGAGATGACGCGGAGGAGGGAAGCCGATGCGCTGCCCTGCCGCGTGGAGAAGGAAGGGGATATGGCGGCTGCTGATGGGAAAAAACTAGGGTTTAGAATTGTAAAGATAGTAGGGTTCTCTTTTAATAAAAGTAGGGTGAGGGGCAGCACGTGATGGGGTTGTAGCTAATGTCTCTTAGGTTTTAGGTTGCTACATGTTTGTGTGGGGGATTTCAGCAACGTACAGCACGTGAAACAAGCCTAGCTTACAAAAATCTTTAGGGTGCGGTTATTAAAGAGCAGAGTGTAAAGTAAGTATAACACTTTGTTTTGAATTTGAAAATGCCAGCTAAAATTAAGAGATTTGATTTTTTTTTTCTTATTCAATTATTATTATTATATGGTTGTTTTGATTAAACTGTTAAATCACATTTCGTTTTTAAAAAAAACAAATAATGCATATTAGATTGCTAGAACAAATCAGTAATGAGTTAGCCTAAAAACGCACAGAAGCGAATTTTGTATAGGAAGTATTTTTATAAATTAGTGATGAGATAAGCAATTCGGTCCGTTGACGTCCAAAAATTATAAGTAAGGAGCCGGAGTGATCGCGCCTCCGAGAGGGATCAAGAATACGGGGTTCGGCCACGCGCTAGGGCTAATGATAACGGTAATAAAAGTAAAATAATGAAAACAGTACGCATACGAAGCAAAATACACACTAGAATTCGCACGATCGAAAAGTGGTCGGAAAGCGGCCGTTACATTCTACCCACCTTAGAAATGATTCCGCCCTCGGAATCACTTATACTAAGACTAATTATAAAATCCATAAATACTTAAGCCTATAACTCACATCCTCCACACAAAGGTCTCTAGTTCTATAACTTCAACATCGTCCCTCAAGTAATCCATCATAATCCTTCTTTTCACTGGATAAAGCCACGACTAAACTCACATCCTAACACTTAACTATAGACCCATCACTACTGTTCAAATTTCCAACTCTAAGTCCTCACAAAAGAATAATAATCATCTTCTCATACCATACCACTCCGCTAAACATCATCGCTCATAACATCTTTTAAACTCTCGATCTCTTTCCAATATTTATCAATCGCCAAAAAGGAATTTTTCTAGTCGATCACCAATCCAAGACAAAAACTTTGTCTATCCTATAATACCTTCACAAATCAACAATCACCGTGTCTTCAATACATTCTTCCTCATAATGACTTATAAATTTATCCTCCATAATCAATGAATCGTCAACTATATCTATCCTAAATCATATTCATATAAAATCTGTCTTCTTAACTACCCATTCATCTCAACATGTTGTCTTACTTCCAATGTCTTCTCACGTCAACTTAATGATCAAGTCTTGATGCTAATAAAAGCTCTACTAAATCTCATGATCACCCTAACTCCTACCATACTCTGCAGTTACTCCTATCTACCACCCGTCTAAGCCTCAAGTCTGATACGTTCTCGTCTTCACGCATATAATATCGTTCAACCAGAATTCTCCATCGATTCCACCACACTTCGGTTTTATAAATAAGTCTTGGTCAACCCGTTCTTTTCATCCGGAAGAAATCTGTTCCAATATCCTATTGTTCCAAAATCGGTTAATCATTGCTATAACAATTCTCATCTCTCCCTGAGCCTATCCGCAAACAAATCCTACAACAATAATGGCTAGTCCCAAAACTATAACAACCATAACATAACATTTCTAAATGGAGGGAAAGAGAAGAGAAAATGGAAAACTTAAAACCAGTGACACATTTTTTTTAAAACATTTGGAAAAACGTGTGGAATCATGATAATGGATGAGGAAGGATAATTGATCTGTGATCTTGTGAGCTAATTTCAAAAACTTTAAAGGGTTGGTTTAAAAGAAAACAAAGTTTTGATACAATCACATGCAGTCAAAGATAAGCTATTCTATAATCGCGAAAAATTACGTCTAAGGAAATTGCCTGCGATGACCCTATTCATACATGTATGAATACCGTCATTCAGACAACTTCAAGCATAACATGGTTAACACCGAGTACACATTCAAGACACAAAGGCAGTTATCAGGCTCCTAAAAATGACACACTCATACAGATCTACACACTTTACCTATATATACATCACGACATCACAAACTCAAGAGCCCACTACTAGCTAGGGATGACATAGACAACTACAGGCGCTAATGTCCACATACAAGAGGGAGACCGAAACCAGAACGACACGAAACAAGATCGAAAGAACGAAGTCAAATAAGACTGAGTAAAGAGATAGTTGGTTGGATGAGACAAAAATATTTCTCAGAATAACTAGATAGATGAAGGAGATTTACGGGCAAAATATGATATCGTATACTTTATACTTTTATAAAAATTAGTGGGGAAAAGGAGCAGATAGTAAAATTATTACGATTTGAAAAAAAAAAGTTAGATGAAGGAATAAAAGTAGGATAATGTAGCGTTTGTTTTGCAAATGAAAATAAATTAAATAAAGGTTCTTGAAGTGTGAGCACGATGAACATAGAGATGTTTATATGTAAAGAAATTTAAAATCCCCCTTTGTTTTAGAAAAATATTCTAAAGTTCGTACGTAAATGGTTAAAATAAATTTCGTATGCTAGAAAAATGATATATTGAATTCCCGAAATGGTAACAAGGTTTTAAAACCAAAATACGATGGATACTGATTCGAAAATAAGTACGAGGCCGTAACTTAAAACTTTTACGACCGAAAGGTTTCAAAATTTGCGAAAGAATTTTAACTCAACCGAAAGTAAGAAATTTTAAATAATTAATAAAAGTTTTCAAAGAAGTCAAATTGGGCGGAGAATTTAATAATGAATTTCGAAAATACTTTTAAAGGAAGCAGGTTTTGGGAAGGGGAAAATTCGAAAATAAGTACAAGATAAATTTGTGTAGTTTATAAAAGTAATATATATATATTGGAAACATGGAAAATAATGCGAGATATTGACTTAAAACATTTACGTCCAAGAAAGCTCCAAGTCAATTAAAAGTTTTAACTCGATCCAAAACAACAAATTTTAAATATATAATATAGGGGTTTTCAAAGAAATCAAGCTAGAGCGAAAACTTAATAAGGAAAGTCGAAAATAATTTTAGAGGAGGTAGAATTGGTCAAGGAAGGGATTCGAAGGATAGATGATGATCGTCAGGAAACGATCACGAGAATCGAGAGAAAGGAAAAATGATCGCATGAAGATTACGCGTAAGATATGAAACGTGAAGAGCAACGATGGGACTCTATGGTCGATAGCACAAAATTTGCAAGGATCAGAGGAATGCTAGAGGACAAGGGTTCTAATCATCGGGTCGTCTAAAGATTTGGATAACTCAGCTCAAGGCTTCCTATGAGCTAGACTATACCCAGGATCTAAAGAGAGAGTTCCTAAGAGAATCAATGTTAGTGCTGTTGGGCCCGAAGTCGATAGACCCGAGCGAACGACTGAAAGAAGGATTTTAGAACTCTAACAAGGTCCAAGCCGGGAGAGAGACTACTCGGGTATCCTAAGACGTGTATGACTAAATCATAACCAAGACGTCAGACTATCAAACCTGGGTGTCTATCGAAGTCTTCCTACTATCTAGGACTGGGAAACCTAATTTAGACTTGTACATGGATATTAAATGAATGCGGTACTTTTATTGTTCCGAACTTTTGCAGGACCTGCATGGGCCACAACTAAAACCTGTCACACCCCGCTTCCCAAAATGGACGGAAGCAAAACGTGACGAGGCCCGCTTAGGCCAGAGCTTTAGAAGCTCGGACCCAATAAGCGTCTGTAGAGGTACCATTTTAAAAGATTTTCAGGTTCTTGCATTTTTATAGTTCGAAACAACAAAAGTACGGAAAAGATATTGCATTCATTAAATTAGAGATATGATATCCAACAAGTACAAACTCTAAAAGAAGCCTAAGCATGGCAACAAAAGTTTAAAGACAAACCGAAAAGTAGTAACCTCTGAAAGTGGCGACTAAAAGACCTCAAGGTCTGATCCTCGTCAGGCAAGAACTCTGGATCAACGTCCTCGGCTCTTCGTACTCCAGTGAGTCTACCTCGTCCACGAACTCTGGCTGAGCACCTGACGTACAGCACCTAAGAGAAAGGAACTGTACGTCAGGTAAAGTCTACAAGAAGGGTTAGACTTTACTGCAAGTGTATCAACTTTTAGACAACGTTTTACTGGTTGATTAGCATGCTGGGGTTATAACGGAGTAACAACAGAAGTAACGCAGCAGGAAAGTAAAGCACAACAAGTAGTAGTTGTAGCGTGTGCTACCAACTACGGGACTAACCTACAGGTGTCAAGACAAGACGTGACGTGACGGAAACAAGGCAGGACAAGACAAGTGAGACACGAAAGGGTTCACGCCTTACGGTTCGAGGGGGGTCAGACCCTCTTGCCGTGCGCACGCTCAACCCAACCCCAAACCCCAAGACAAGACAAGACATGACACCAGTACAAGGGATCACTCGCTCTAGCTTGGCGAGTGTCCTATTGCCCGCAGGCTGAGAATCAGTACAAGGGATCATTCTCTCTAGCTTGGAGAGTGCCCTATTGCCCTCGGGCTGTGTATCAGTACAAGGGATCACTCTCTCTAACTTGGAGAGTGCCCTATTGCCCGCAGGCTGTGAATCAGTACAAGGGATCACTCGGTGAGTGCCCTATTGCCCAGCGGGCTGTGCAAGACGGGACGGGACGTGACAAGATGGGAAAGGTTATTCTAGGGTGTCCACACACACGCACACACATGATAGCCCTACAATATCAAAAAGTTGTTGTTGTCGGGCTCAGACTTCGTCGTCAAGTCTGAGCCGTCAGGAGTCATCCCGGACGCTATCATTTCACGTCCGGTTCTATTTGTTCACAGTTATCAGTTCTAACCAACTAAGGCCTAAGCACGGCCAAAAGTGCGAGTGGATACACTTGCCTGTGATGGCGAGTGTGTCGTCTGTCCGGGGCGTCTCGTCCAGTCGTCGCGTCCGCGGTAGTCCGTCTGAAACAGTGTCACGTCGACGGTATCAGGCCTCGTTTTCAGAAATTCCTATTAGGGTTCATGTCTAGGTTATCGGGACTATCCTAATCGTCAGAAGTCACATTTTGATATTTCGTCAGCCTAGATCGACCACTAACCTATATGCACAGAAAATTTGTCCGATGGTCGATTTCTACAGTGAGCAGCGTTTTACTGGTGCGGAAAAGTAAATTTAATTGTAGTTGTCCGGTTTTAGTTATGTTTCGGTTCCGCTACGGTGTGGGTTGTGCTACGAGTTAGGGGGGAAACCAACCTGGTGTGACGATCGTGCGTGGATCCGACGTCGGGTCTGGAAAGATAGCGGATCGCGTCGCGACTCCAATTTCGGAACGTCTCGTCACTTGTCTTTAGTGTTCGCGATGATAGATACGATATATCTACGATGATAGATTAATGATGTAAACTATAAGGTCCTGAACAATGATAAAACTTTCATGTTACATACAATTAATATACTCGCTAACCTACCTAACATACTAGTTGTAATAGAAAGCACTGTTTATCATTACCACTTATTATTACACCAGCCACCAAGCAAAACTAATGTAGAGTGTTGCTATTCCTTTTTGAGGTACAGCTCAATAGTACCGTCACAACTAGGTATCTAAACTATACATACCCTACTGCCATCCGTACCCACTCATGGCTCTTAGGAAAAATTGCTATAGACCAATAGGGTCCTGAGGCCTACTAGGTAATATCAATTATAGAACATTTACTAACAAGATACCAACATAGTAGGGCGAATAGTAAATACTTAAAGCTAATGCAACTATATTATAATGATATATATATATATCTTTATAACGTACTGCATGCAAGGATGGCAATGAAAAAAACTTATGTTCCCTGATCTATTGGGGGTTGCAGATGTCGGACGGGAGGCCGGGATCTTCGTGATGCAGCGGCGTCTCGGGGGAGGTTGGCCGGACTGAGAGAGGTTGCAGGCGGTGACGAGGGTGGCTGCCTGGTCTTGAAGAGGAGCAGCAGTGGATCGCTGGCGTGCCGCGGCTGAGGGTTGCGCACGGCTGATTTGAGAAGGCCAGGGGTGCGGATCTTGGCTTGGACTGCCGGCGTCCGCGAGGGAAAAGACATGGGGGCATCGGATGCGAGGGAGGAGAAGAACTGGGCGGCTTCATTGCATCGCTGCAGGCGGAGGTAAGCTGAACGCGGAGGAGGCTGGCGGTTGCACGCGAGGACATGGGCACCGGGTCTGTGAGGTTGCGCGCGGAGGATGAGGTCGAAGGGTTTGCACGTGGGGTGATGGAGATGACGCGGAGGAGGGAAGCCGATGCGCTGCCCTGCCGCGTGGAGAAGGAAGGGGATATGGCGGCTGCTGATGGGAAAAAACTAGGGTTTAGAATTGTAAAGATAGTAGGGTTCTCTTTTAATAAAAGTAGGGTGAGGGGCAGCACGTGATGGGGTTGTAGCTAATGTCTCTTAGGTTTTAGGTTGCTACATGTTTGTGTGGGGGATTTCAGCAACGTACAGCACGTGAAACAAGCCTAGCTTACAAAAATCTTTAGGGTGCGGTTATTAAAGAGCAGAGTGTAAAGTAAGTATAACACTTTGTTTTGAATTTGAAAATGCCAGCTAAGATTAAGAGATTTGATTTTTTTTTCTTATTCAATTTATATGGTTGTTTTGATTAAACAGTTAAATCACATTTCGTTTTTAAAAAAACAAATAATGCATATTAGACTGCTAGAACAAATCAGTAATGAGTTAGCCTAAAAACACACAGAAGCAAATTTTGTATAGGAAGTATTTTTATAAATTAGTGATGAGATAAGCAATTCGGTCCGTTGACGTCCAAAAATTATAAGGAAGGAGCCGGAGTGATCGCGCCTCCGAGAGGGATCAAGAATACGGGGTTCGGCCACGCGCTAGGGCTAATGATAACGGTAATAAAAGTAAAATAATGAAAACAGTACGCATACGAAGCAAAATACACACTAGAATTCGCACGATCGAAAAGTGGTCGGAAAGCGGCCGTTACAAGGCATATGCAGCCAACTGTAGGTGCAGTATGTTGTTCAAAAATTGAAGGCCTTCCCTCTTCAATTTATCTGTTCCATGGACTTCAAGTATGATACCATTTTACAACTTAATTATATCCAAACTTTGATGTGTTTGGATTAATATATATATATATATATATATATATATATATATATATATATATATATATATATATATATATGACATTATCTATCTTTACTCACTCCCTCTCCTCCCACACACACACACTCACACATATCATTATATATATATATATATACACACGCACACTAGTCATTATCCGTGTCCATAAGACACGGTTTATTTAAGATATTTTCCTCTGCAAAATTTTAGTTCCCCCAAAATTAAAGTACAATAATTGTTATGTAGTTATCCCAAAAAAATAAATGATTTCATTTCCCCCCACCATGAGTTTCCCCTTAAAATACAAACTTCCCCCCAATTATTTCATTGATTTTTCAAATTCAAACTTTAGGTGCCATGCTGATAAAATATCTTTCAAACTTAAAATTTCAAATTCCCATCAAAATTTCAAAACTCGTACTAAAATTCAAACTTCCACCTAAGGTTTCTCCAAAAATTTCAAAATTCCAACTCATTTTTGTTTGTCCTAGTCATCAAGTATGTTTGTCCTAGTCAGCCCTAACCTTTATCCTTGTAGTACATAATTCAAAATCTTCATCAAATATAGAATATATATATATATATATATATATATATATCTCTCTCTCTCTCTCTCTCTCTCTCTCTCTCTCTCTCTCTCTCTCTCTCCCCCCCCCCCCTATATAACCATATAGCCTATCATCTATAACACTTTATGTTTGGGTCTACGTATATATATCACTAAAAACGAGTTTAAACGCATAAAATGCGCAATACGGGAATAAAACGCGTTTTGTTCGTCAACCCCTAAAAGCTCATATTTTTCCGAATAATTCAAATGGACGGTCGTTTAATATGTAAATTGGGCAGAGTCTACCCAGTTCTAGGCAGACTACTGCCCAGAGCATGCACCCTTCATTTTCGCATTCACATGTGCACTAAAGTGCATGCTTGGCACGATTGGCTCTACCCAGTTTCTGGGTAGTTTTTGGGTAAACTAAAATTTACGTATTTCTTTTCATGCTATATAATTTGGTGTGTTACTCGTTTAATAGTTTTTTTGTTACCTTCTAAGTTATTATTATTTTTTGGTAGGGTCAACATGGCGAGGGCAGTCCTTCAGGACCTGAGGGTGGCACCGGTGGCGATGAACGTCAAGGGGGCGATGTAGGTCTTGGCGAGGGCAGCGGGCTTGCAGATGATGGTAGCGGGCTTGGGACGATGGTGGCGGTCGATGACGGACATGGCAATGGTGAGGACTTGGGGACGTTGGCGTGGAGGATGTTATTATTTATTTTTTTTATATGTTTATTGGCTTAAACTGCTGACATGAAGGCCGGATATGTAATAAATACTATATTTGCTCGATTTTTTAATGAGTTTGTGTGCATTTACTTTTAATTAGTTGTTTGATGTATTTTGTTGTATACACGTACTTATTTTATTGTTATAAATGTAAATTGTATGTAGGAAATTCGGCAATTTTTTTAAAAAGTAACTTTGAACTATCAGCCACGGACATATCCGTGGCCGATAGTACTGATGGCCACGGCAATGTCCGTGGTCGATAGTTATCGGCCACGGATAATGTGCACAAAGTTGACGATTTCGTGCACATAATCCGTAGTCCATAAAGTAATGGTCAGTGTCATGTCCGTGGCCGATTGTTATTTATGGCCACGAAAAATTCTGTGGCCGAAGGGTTTCACCCACGGATTTTGTGAATGGTTTACGTCAACTTTGCACACATTATTCATGGCCGATAACTATCGGCCACGGACCATTCCATGGACGTATAGCACTATTGGCCACAGATTTGTCCATAGCAACTATTTTTATATAGTATTTTATTCGAATTATCGGCCACAGATATCCGTGGGCGTTATTCCGTGGCAGATTATCGGCCACGGAATGTTCCGTGGGCAAAAGGTGCATCAGCCACGGCTTTTCGGCCACGTAATTTTTTTTTCCGTGGCCGTACCTGTTCCGCCATGAAATGCTGGCTTTCAGCCACGGATTTGTCCGTGGCTGAAAGCCAGATATGTAGTAGTGAAAGTTGATCTTTCCATCGAATTTTTATATCTCAAACTTCGTGTTGGACACGATTGTCCAAGCTGCTGGAGGTTGCTCTTTAGAGGTCATCTTCAGAGTGTTGTCATCACCGACGTTACCAATCTTCACCACCTATGTTGATCTCTGAACCAAAAACTTTGATACCAGTTTGTTGTGTGTAATGGTGCAGGAGTTTCGGACCGTCAGATGATCGATGGTGAGGAGACGAGCAACAAACACAAAGAGCACAAACACGATAAAGATTGAACCTTTATGTCGTCGACCGGCCACGGGATCACTTCATAGATTTTATTTAGAGGAAAAACAAATACAACACTTCTATCTTCTCAACAAAGAAGAAGCATACACGATCTCCCTAAAAGCTCTCCATACGATCTCTCAAAGTTGGCTATCTTAACTGGCAGCTCAAAACTCTCAACGGGTTCACAAAACCTCCCCTTAAAACACGCCCACAAGCGCCCCTTTTATAGCCTCTAGGGAATGAGTGCAAAACGAATTCTACTTGGAGAGGAACTCCAATTCAAGTGGAATTCTAGCAATTCGAATTCAAATAGACTCCTATTTGAAGAGCAACGCTAACTTGTATAGGATTCTGCATCCTTTGGTCGGCGCCTCTGAGCTACCAAGCTCCCTACTGGAGCCGGAGTTGTCAATGTGCCGAGCTAACGAATCGTCGAGCTTCCGAGCTATATATCGAAAGCCAGGCTGTAGATTTGCTGCACTTCTGAGTTTCCAATCCTCTAGACTGAGGACTTAGATATGTGGGAGTTAGATCGTCACTGAGTCCACGTATCTTGTCATGCAGAGCGATACACAGAGACCAAGGCACAGACGAGCTAGCCACGCATGACTACTAGCTTGCAAATCTCCAACTCCATTAGCGCCTCAAATCCAGCCAACTTTCTCAGATCCACCTACCACCGAGAAATTTTTAACATGAAAGTAAAAGTTGTCAGGCACCAAAGAGTTTCTAAATGTTGTTGAGGGACCAGCATGTACGTCACACACAGTTTAATCCCGTTCACCATCTAAATTACATTTCTTGAATCTCTTCCCTAGGTTGCTACCGTCCCTTCGACAGAAATGCTCTTGTCATGCCCTTGCACAAGGGTGCACCAAAGAGAATGGTGCTTAGTTGTTAGGCACCCGAGCGTCATGCTTTCCTTATTTTCTTTCCAAGGATCATTTAGGGTTTATACTTATTTAAGCATATCTTGCATGCACTCCACTCTCATTCTGATCGAGGACCAAACGGTGACCCCATGGAGACGCCATTTCTCTTGAACAAGCAGGATGTTATGAAAGATGCTCCGGCGACCCTCGTCTCTCCTATACATCCGACGCCTAAAGAGACGGTCTTTCTCTCGAACATAGACCAAACGGTGGCCTTCCCCGTCGAAACCGTCTTTTTCTACAAGGCACCGCCCGGCGACGGAGCCTCGACGTCAGACATCGTCGAGAGGGTGCGGAGATCAGTGTCTGATGTGCTGCTGATACATTACTACTTCCTGGCGGGAAGGCTCAATTTTAATCTCGAAACGAAGAGGTTGGAGTTGGTCTGCAGCAACGATGGGGTCTTGTTCGTCGGTGCAAGATCGAATCTTGGGCTGCACGAGCTCGGGGATCTCTCCGTGCCGAATCCCTCGTTTCAGCATCTTATCCTCCGATTGGAGGGGTTCGAGAGCCTCGCTGATACTCCCATTTTCACTATTCAGGTAATGTCTCACTTCGGATTTTGATTTATTGGGCCATTTCAGACCAAACCAACTCGCAGTTGCACGCTTTTAATTTCTTGAAGGTCACAAGGTTCAAATGCGGCGGCTTCTCCCTTGGTTTCGTGACGAACCACAGCGTGCTCGACGGGAGATCGGCTGCCGAGATGCTGCAGAACCTGGCCTCCATTTGCAGGGGCGAAGGCATGACAACGTGCAACCTGAACATCGACAGGTCGTGCATGAAAGCCAGAGTCCCGCCTCAGATCAAATTCCGGCACACCGAGTACAGCAAGCCGGCGGAGGACTCCGTCACCTCCTTCACCTCGCCGGACCAACCCTCGCCCCCTCCCTCCCTCCTTGCTCTTTCGGGAAACCACGACTTCAGGCTGTTTCATTTCAGCTTAAGCACGATCGATCGCCTCAAGGAGAAGGCCGTGATGAGATGCTCCAGCTTCGAGGCCGTGGTGGCTCACCTGTGGAGGGCGAGGACGAAGGCGGTCTTCGATGATCCGGACAAGGTTTCGACCGTTCTGTTTGCGGTGGACATAAGGTCCAAGATGTCGCCGCCCTTGCCGGACGGGTTTCTTGGCAACGCCGTGATCTCCGCCTCCGCGAGCGCTGGGGTGGCGGAGATGGACGAGAGGCCCTTCTCCTTCTGCGTTGGGAAAGTGAGGGAGGGGGTGGAGGGGGTGACGGACGAGTACGTGAGGTCGGTTGTGGACTGGCTCGAGGTGCACAAGGGGGTGCCGTCGACGGCGGACGGAAACTTCTACGTTTCGGCGTGGTGGAAGCTCCCCTTCCACGAGCTGGACTTTGGGCACGGGCGGCCGGTCTACGGCGGGCCGGTGGTCAGCGGGATGGACGAGTTTGTGCTGCTGCTCTCCGACGGTGACTGCGCGGGGAAGGGCGGTGGGATAAACGCTTGGGTGGTTTTGGAGAAACGCAAGATGGAGAAATTCTCATGTTACGTGTCTCAGTTGTAAGTTATAACTTGGGAAAAATTCCCAACAGTTTCAACTATAGTAACAGGCTAAGACGTTAAACTTTTAAAATAAAAACAAACTAAAGTTGAACCAATTGATTTAAATAATTTATGAATATGCTATGTTGATGGAGCGGTTTAGGAAAGGAGAAGCTTGACTTTGATGGTAGGGATTATCTATGGATACATTACACACTTCTTAGGATAAAGATTAGGATAATTTCCGCTAACACCTCATGTGCTATAACCAGTGTGTCATTAAACACCCCATAAACTATGATATTAAAAGAAAGTAAACTGAGACAAGGGGTGTTAATGCCCCTACACCAATAGGATAAAGGTAGTATTTAGTACCTTTTAAGAGTAATTTCTATTGAAATCATAGTTCTTTTGAAGATGAACAACCATTGCCAAGCCTATGGTCCTATTATATTATATTATCATGATGAAGAGGGGAGACCAAAGGTCTCAAGTATATGAAAGGTCCACCACACTACTTTGTAGTGGGGTGTAATGGTGGATAAAGGAGCGGGGAGACCATAAGTCTCCCACACTCATAACACTCCCCCATATCCATCGATTACCTTTGCCTAGCATATGAATACTTCAGGATTGATGATGCTAATGGGGTGGATACTTCTGGATCCAGAGTAAACGTGTTTGCCTCATTTAAACCTTAGCTGTGGAAAACCCAGTGGGAAATACTAACAGTCTTAAGGAAAAAGAGTACGATCCACAGGTTACTCCCCTTGATCCGTACAAGCTTAAGTCTTGTAGGTTATCTCAGCTGTCGCATCCCTATACAAGCTTTCTAAAAGTACATCTAGACAATGCCTTAGTAAACAGATCAACTAAATTATAGCAAGAATCTGCCGAACTTCGATCTGCTTCTTCTCATGTATCTCGTGCGTCCATAAGAACTTGGGAGAGATGTGCTTCGTCCTGTCGTCCTTGATGTTACCAGCTTATAGTTGAGATATACAAGCTGCATTATTTTAAAATAATATGGTTTGCTCAAGGTCGTCCGTCTGCAGGCCGGTGTCACTAGAATGTGATGAATGACTGAACGAATCCAGATACATTCTCTGATAGCTTCATGGATCGTCAAGAGCTCTGAGTGGTTGGATGACACTGCTGTGGTGGTCTGCTTCACAGATTTCTAAGAGATGTCTGTACCACCGAAGGTGAACACAAAACCAGTCTATGATTTCTCGGTGTGTGGATCATACCTGTAACTTGCATCTACAAAACCAATCTAAGTGGAAGATCCACCTTTTGGGATGTATAATCCCAGGTCAACTAACCCGTGAAGGTAGCGCAGAAGCTGCTTTACTCCGTTTCAGTGGCGCTGCGGGTGCTGAACTGTATCTGGCTAGTAGGAAGACTGCAAACGCTATGTCGGGACGCTTGCAGTTTGCCAGATATATAGTGCTCCAATGACACTGAGGTAAGGTACTTCAGGACTTAATGTTTCCTCTCTCTCTTCCAGCGGACGAAAGGGGTCCTTATATACATCCAAGGATCTTACGACCATTGGTTTACTTATAGGATGATACCTATCCCTATGGAATTTTTTAAGTAATTTCCTAGTGTATGTGGTTTAGTGTAACAGGATTCCTCCGCTGAGGTTTTCTATCTGTAAGCCAAGACTATATTTAGTCGTGCCTAGGTCTTTCATTTCAAACGTTATTTTGAGGCTTGCAAATATATCATCAATTTCTGTAGGAGATCCGATGAGTTTTTAGACGGCTATTAATACGAATCATGTACCCGTGGTTAAAAATACACGGGCCGACTTTATTAATGGTGAAACCTTGTTGAACAAGGAATTCACTCAGTCTGTTATACCATATTTTTTCTGATTTGTTTTAAGATCATATAATTCTTTGCAGCTTTAACAGAATAAACGTCATGATGTCTATCTTTTATTTATGATGGTATTTTGAAACCATCTGGAAGTTTTATATAGATATCTTTATCTATATTACCATATAGATATGCAGTCACAACGTCCATGAGCTACATTTCTAGGCCTTCCATTGATGTTAAGCTTATTTTGAATCGGAATGTGATCGCATCCATAACCTGGGGAATATGTATATTCATAGTATATCCCAGGTCATTGGGAAAATCCTTGAGCTACAAGCCATGCTTTGTAGCGTACGATCTGATTATTCTCATTTATTTTACTTATGAATACCCACTTGTATCCCATAGGTTTTACACCTCTTGGTGTCTGGACTACTAGTCTAAAGACTTTGCGTTACAAGAGTGAGTCCAGCTCTACTCCTATTGCTTCATTCCACTTTGGCCAATCATCTCTGTGTTTGTATTCAGCTAGAGATAGTGGATCGATATCATCATCGCCTTTAGCGACGTAAACAGCAATATCGAACGCGAAGTCGTCGTCATCACACTGCTTTTTCTGTCCAGTACCTCCCCAGTACCTACGAATTTTAATTATATTTCTCATGATTGTCCTCTTCGGGGGACTGAAGGAGTGGAGAAGTTACTGGTCTGAGCTCAGCATCCTGTGATGGGATATTATTTATTTCTCCAGGTATATTCCTCTTACGAGGAAATTTTTCATTAGAGTCAGGCAGTCGTCATATTTTTATTTGAGGAACGGTCGATTCTGCTGCCGGTGGATTGCACCCATCTTTGGGGATGTCAATCCTAGCTGGCGTATTGGTAGCTGGGACGTGTGATCTGATAATCTTCTGGTTATCAGTAAATTTATCCAGTAGTAAAAAGTATTTTGAATGTGAAGGATCTTCATGATCTTATTTTCACATAGATTAGTACGCGGATCATATTGAGACAAAGACTTAGTGTCCCAAGAAATGGTCTCAGAAGCTTCAGGCTTTTGTTTTGATAGCCGAGTATGGAAAATAATTTTATGAAGATGCATCTATCAGTACCACAAATTACCGAAATGGAGAACTTGATGGGTGAATTGGCCCACAAATGTCTCCTTGTATTTTCTCCAAGAAGCTAGAGGATTCAAAACTCCACTTTCAGGTGGGATGGTCTCCCGATTAGTTTTACCCTTATAACAGGGAGGACAAGGAAAATCACACTTTTAAAGAATCTTCAGGATTCTCAAATTATGTCCACGGGAGTGGTTTATGATGCGGTACATCATTACCGATCATGGTAACCTAGTCTATCATGGCAGAGATTGAATTCTGGTGATGTAGAACACTGATGCTGCTCTATCAGATTAGCTTCTATAGGTTGGATGTATGTTTGATAAAGGATCGACAGGAGTCCTTTAAAACGTTCTAGGATGGTTTCAATACCATCCTTATGACGAATAACATACAATTATTCAACATTATTGAAATCATTAGTTTCCAAGTAATATCCATTTAAACATATGTCCTTGAAACTTAATAGATTTCTGTTTGATTATGGAGAAAATAAAACACTTTTATTATAATTTGTGTTTGGTTTGGGAGAAATAAAATTACTTCACCTGATCCTTCTATTATATTATTTAGTTTCGAAATTGTAGTGGCGGGACCATAATAATTAAGATGCTATAGCATCTATCAAGAAGGATCTTGTGTGCTGAGGCACTATCCATTAGGCGGTCACAATTCATCTCTATCTCTAAAAAATGTAATAAGTTTTATTGAAAAGTAAAACTACATTTGATTCATAATCAAGATAAAGAAGGACATAATTGAAGATACATTTAAAACATTAATGATAAAGGTTGATAAGATGACTAAATATGCTTTAGTCAAGGATGTCGTCATTCTCGAAATCCTCGGTGTTGAACTGATTTGGAGGTTGTATGTCCACCAGATTTGTTTCTACGGAAGGCTTCAGTCTTGCCATATACAAATCTTGGAGGTGGCGTGGAGTACGACTGACCCTGGACCAATGTCTAGTCATGCCACATCTGTGGCATTTGTCTTCCCAGTTTTTCTTGGGAGCAGACGTCTGGGCAGAGGTATTCCGCTTCCACATATCCTTTTTCTTTCCCTCATTATTGTTGTTCTGGGGAGGAGCTCTGGTCTGCTTCTTTGCAGCTTTCCCTTTGTTGAATCTTCCTCAGTGCTTGTTTTTCATCTTCTGGGAAGAAACCGTGTAAGCTTCAAGGAGAGGAGCAGAGCCAGCAGGGCGTAGAATATGAGTGGCCAATAGGAGGTCACTGTTCTGCTCTGCCAAAAGAAGGCAGGAGATTAAATCAGAGTACCTCGTGAACTTATGTTCACGATAGTGTTGCATGAGAATAACATCCTTCTCTTGGAAGGATGTATATGTTTTCTCAAGCATTCGGGATTTCGAGACTTGTTCACCACACAACTTCAGGTGTGATGTGATGTTATGGAAAGCTGAGTTATACTCAGCTCCAGACTTGAAGTCCTGAAGTCGGAGATTTTCCCACTTATAACGTATACGAGGGAGGATAACATCTTTCTGATGTTTGTATATGTCCTCAAGTGATGTCCACAGTTCATGAGGTACTTCTACTGTTAGATTTTCGGCCTTCAGGGTCCGATCAATATGTTTTCTGATATAGATAATGGCTTTCACCATCTATACATCGGAGACTCTAACAGTAGAAGCCCATTCATCAGTTGTCATAGCCGTAGTTGGCGCCTGAATTGTGTGACTAATGCCCTGTGAGCACAGATGGAACTTCAGGTCCAGCTGCCAGCTCAAGTAATTTTTTCCAACTGCATCGAGAACATCAAAATCGACGCTCGCAATCTTTGCTATTTATCTAAGCATAGAATAAGCATGAATTAATTATACATCAAAAATTAAAACATGCTTAGAAGTAAAACTAAACTAGTTGTGGGGATCAGTTGGTCACCACCAAAAATAATAAAAGTCCAAAGTCCCATTATACATTTCGAAATACGAGAAAATTAAAATTACAAATTGGAAACCCTTGGGGGTCCCTGTATTAGCAATTGTCCTCCGTCTTCAGGCAAAGTTTCTCCGGGCTTCAGCTTTTACAATTAGTTCCTCATAACATTTTCACTCAAAAAAGAAAAAATAAAATGCGATGAAAAATAAATGGTGGTGACTAATAACGGCCGATCCAAAAAACCATAACATAGTCTTACCAACATTCCAGACAGTTTATAAAAGTATGCAACATGCATAATAATATATTAAATTCAACATCGCACGCAATTTATTGGAGAAATATAAAATATTTAATAATTTCTTGGGCCACGTGGAGACATATCATGCACCATTAGGTTAGATAACTAACGGCAGAGCGATCTCAGGACCTTTCATAATTATTAAATAAAAAATGTAATAAATCCAAATTATGCAGATATTGATGCTATAGATATAATATGGACCAAAAACAAATAACATCACAAAAAGAATATTAATGCAACACATCAATTATCTAGATTTTTCAGATTTTCCAGTAATTTTCTGGGGTTTTATGATATTTTTTTAGATTTTATTGAATTTTCTGATTTTAAATTATATTTAAATCAGAAAAATAACATAACCCAATTATTTCAATAAAAGCCCTTAGGCTTGCTTCAGGCATCAGGCCCAACAGCCAAAAATGTATATTTTTATTTATAATAAATGGGTTAACGGGCTAATAGCTCATATGTTTAGTGTTGCAATAAAAATATTCCTAACCCTAATCATTTGGTTTAGGATCAGATCCTGCCCCCAAAAACAAAAAAAAATTGAAAACAATTTCATCATCTCCCATAATCCCCAAAGTTCAATTTCGTCATCATCCCTAATTTGCTATCAAATCGTCATCTCCCCGACAGGGAGTGGAGCGAACAAGAAACCCCTGCCCCCAAAATGGGCCCATTATCAAGATTGGGGCGGCGCAGCAGAGAAGCCACGCCATGGGGAGGAGCCCCCTCTGATAGGGGGCGTTGCAGGGAGAGCCCCCGACAAAGGGGGGAGGCGCCTGAATGGGCCCCCGACAAGGGGGGCGGCGGCGCTGTCGAATGCCCCCCCTGTGGGGGGGGAGGCGCAGTCGAAGCCCCCCTGATGGGGGGCGCATTCGGAGGCCCCTGACTGGGGCGTATGCGTCGGAGCGGCGCCGTGGGGACGGAGCCACCCGACTGGGCGACGACGCCGGGACAGGCCCCCCCGACTGGGGGTGGCGACGATGCAGGGATTTCGAGAATCATCGCTGCTAAATAGGAGACCCCAAAGTTATGAAGCAATTTTTCTTGCACTGCATGTTAATGTGAGATGCAAGTTACACAGAGCTGTATGATACCAACAATAGTACTGTATCATAGGCACAAATTTACTTGTTTGGGGGAGATTATGAGGCACAAACCTCGATCTTATCGAATGCGTATATCATTAACTTAATTACTTCCAAAAGTTTATGATGCTGCCATTGTATCAGATCTTTATTTCTTCGGGATTAGAAATTTACCTCAAGATCAAAGATCTAGGGAAGTACAAATAAAATTCGTAAATAAAAATCCCCGCTCCTGCAATGCCGTGAAAGAAATCAATCACTCGTCGTCGCAAGAGCTTTGCCGCAACTACACGATTCCTTCGCAAGAGGGATAAAATTTGTGGTGATAAAATTTGTGGTTAATTTTTTTAGAGCTTGATCGTGCTGATAACGTGTTGGAGATGAACAACCATAGCCAAGCATATGGTCCTATTATATTATATTATCATGATGAAGAGGGGAGACCAAAGATCTCAAGTATATGAAAGGTCCACCCCACTATTATGTAGTGGGGGTGTAATGGTGGATAAAGGAGGGGAAGACCATAAGTCTCCCCCACTCATAAGAAATTCAATAATGTTAACTGATTCACTGGTTATAGCTCAATGGGAGTTGGTGGAAATTACCTTAAAGATTAACTTGCAATTGTCAATTATGTTGAGTTAAGGCAATTAATTTTAAAATTCCAATATGTCCAACAAAAATTTTATAACCTAATACTTTCAATACAACCAATGCCAATACTACAAACCATCTGCTGATGTCGAGCCCAAAGCAAAAATTTCAAAGGTTGTTTAAAAAATCATTTATTTTTAGATATCCAACCTAATTTTTTGCAAATAACTAAGATATGTCAATTAGTTACTTTCGTAATGACCATAAAAAAATTGATGTATTTTAGTAACCCGAGCATAATTTTCACTCATTCATGACCCTGGATTATGTGCCTTAATGTACTATGTTGCTAGCCATCACCTGATTTCTAGGTTGTAATACTGGTGCCTAAATCTATTATATTTGATTTCTTTGAATATAAAGACAAGCATATAATACCCATCATTCACTTAGATGTCTTATGTTGAGAAGGTGATACAAACACATGGTTGGGATCGGTCAGGGGCACTGGGCATGAGGCAAGGTCGAGCAGGACTCATGCAAGAACCAAGGAGCTAGCAGGGTGTGGCTCCACATTATCACTTGATCTCTAAAATTTATCGCAACTATGAGTTTTTGTTTCCTACAGCAGTGGCAAAACAGTGTGCAAAAGAGGGAAAAGCCTTAATGTCTTGAAGCTTGGTTTTGGTTCTTTTGTTTCTTCATAGTTTCTGCTCTAAAGTTCAATTTAGGGCTTAGATTTTCTTTGTATCCAATTATCATGTATTGTAATCTAAATTTATTAAAGTGTTAGTGAGCTATCTAACTGAATGTATACCAATTTAGATGAAATTAGTATAAATATTGGTATCATATATGTGGTTCAGTTTATTGGTTGTCATTTTTCATGTAATACTTTAATTTTTAATTCTTGATCTTGGTTTTCCTATGACGTGTTCATCAGATTTGACAAGTCATCATCCCAGACAAGTGATATCAGGGCATTGGTGTTTGAATTAAGATCAAGGTAATGACAGAAAGTTTTCTAAGTTGCTATACAACTGAATGTGTAATGGGTTCAAGTTCATATATAAGTGGATTGTATATTATGATTGATAGTTTGCAATACAAGATAAAGAGTTTGATAGAAAGAGAAACTTTAAGCTATGTCAATATAAGATAAAGGCCATCTTAAGGAAGGATTAGGAGCATAAGGTTGTGCATGACACTGATATAATACCAACGAATATCTCAGAAAGAGAGAAGATAGTTGTTCGCTTTCGTAAAAGTAATCAAATTTATACTGAAAGCGCACTGTGTAGTTGTAATGCTAACGGGTTGTCCACTGGGAGGCAAAGGTTGAGTATTAGTTTAATTCATTGTTTATCAATCACACGATCATTTGTGCAAGTAAACACGAATACTAAAGAGAGATATCAGGTATGGAAAAGCTCTACAACTGGGTATCACCACTATTGAATATAAACTGAAGATTTGTTTATGTTGATGGGTTATTGAAATCATGAGCTAAGGTGAGGTTGTTTAACCTAAGAGCATTCTCCTACCCTCCACTTCTGTGATGCAATGATAGTATAGTCCCTTATGCTATAACCAACCACCCCGTCAACTTCTGTGATGCTATGATAAGTCTACATACCCCATGCCCAAGCCGACTTCCGTTAGTCATTGACATGTGTTAGGTACATTATGCTCGAAAAATATCCCCATATTCCTCCACGCCACTTACATGGATATGATTTGGATAAATTCTAGGAGGGCTCTAAACCACGCCCAACTTCCGTTGGCAACATGGACAATGGAGATTGGTATAGGGATTGAAAATCCTATATTAGCCATATCTTCCGCTAGCAACTAATCTATTTATGCATGAATGGGGAGATCAATTTGCATCAATAATAATCATCCTAGCATACCCCTAATCACCAATCATGGAACAACCTATCATAATCTCATCAATCCATATCAAAATACAATAGGGCTTAACCCATAGCCTTAGATGGATGACTACTCACGATCCATTGAGAAAAACGCGATCAAATTCAATAGATGAAACATTATAGCAATGGAGAAGGGATAAAAACAGCTATCTAAACAATACACAATGCAAGAGAGTAAAAACACTAGCAATAGATTAAAATCCACAATAAAAATCACCAAAGACAAAAGGAATAAAACTGTAGCAATGCAGAAATAGGATTGATTAATTACACCTGAAAGTACTCTAAATATCCTCTCAAAAACTCTGAAAAACTCTTCCAAAAGGCGTCCTCTCTCAATGAGTAAGAAGAAAAGTATTTATACCCAATAAAATCCCACAAAATCCCAAATATGCCCTTTGGCGGCGCCCAAAATCACCCAGAAAAACCTAATTGACCCGGTCGTATCGGATTCAATGCGGTCGGATCGCCTACAGAGTTGAAAAACCTCTCTCTAATAATCTTGATCACAACTCTTGTGATCGGTTCCATTCATCATATGCATATGAAGATAATTTCTTCGTTTCTTGCGAGAGGTTGTCACTTGTGAGTGACTCTAATAACCCGATTCCAACAAGCACGATCATATCATGTCAAGGTGCAGCATAGGCGCTAACCATGCATACCGCCACCCTCGTTAACGAATCATCATTGATTTGGTTAGCAAAGAGACTGTAATCTCTTTAAAATAAACATTGGCCTTAAAGTGATATATTTCCTGCAATCCAGTACCTTTGTCATTATTATGTCGCTAAAGTGTCTTAGGTACTACTTCATATCAAACTCTACTACACCTTATTGCCAAAGTGAAATGTGATCCCATAGTTAGAGGTTAAGATACAACTTGTTACTCTAACAAGTTTATCTGTCTGCCTTGGCTATGTACTTAACTATAAGCCACATTTAAGTCTGTGTGACACTAACCTCCCATACCAGAGGAGATAAATCCCATCTTGATGGACACTCCCTTCACACACACGTCCAACTATACCCTATGAGTACATACGTATCGGGTGTAAAACCAATGTTCGGTAAAAGCCTAAGTATAGCCTTTCACGTGCAAAGTCATCATAAGGACTATGCAGTACCTGCTATCACATGAGAGCTTTCTATAGTCAGTCGGAGTATGAATACCAAACAAAAACATCTCTACGATTCATTCATGTAAACTTGTCTTATAAGGACATGGCATTGTCTCTCGATGTCTACACATCGAGCAGGTATGAAACCAGCCACTACCATCCAATGGTTGAGCTGAACACACAATGGTCAATCTAGATACTGACATCCCTTTCTTGATATTTCAACGACTAGGAACATTTTAGGAGATACCATTGGGCCTCATTATCATGATCTCATCACGATTCCAATGCACGTCGCATGCATCTCCGAGGACTTTATTCATGTAATCATATTGTAACCTCAAAGATGCACGCTCAAATGCATAAGAATGACATAGATAAAGATGACCAAATAGCTTATTATCATTTTGAATGAGATGCGTCAATTCCAATAATTGACGTAATAACGTATATTTCCCAACATCTCTCACTTGCACTTATGGCCAATTACAATATCTCATATTGGTCTTATCCACCAAACTCTCCAGTCAGTTTATGAAAATGCCTTCGTGAGTGGATCTGCAACATACTAATTCTTTTATTTGTTGATCTTGAATTTCATATCTCACATGAAATTTATTCAAGATATACTTTGGATCACTATCCAAAGATCTACTTATGAATCATCACATACATCTATGTCTCTCAATACATTTATACATTTATCTTTAGTATCATGCTTCGGACTCTTCCAAGTTACCGTCCTACCACTAAGGTTGAAAACTTATCCTTCCACTGATCAGCTCTCATCCATAACATCTGGTAAACTTGGAGTCAGTAAATATTTTTACTGAAAGATTACTACTCCCACTGTAAACCATGAATATTTTTAGTACTTCTCAAGTACTTAAAATATATCTCTACGATAATACACGATTCTCCTAAACTCTTTATAGAGAAATGTAGTGACATCCATGTTTTAATTGATTTCAACATCTCTATGTTGTTATCAATCAAAAGCACATAATCCTCGTATACTATAAGGATTTAGACAGCGCTTCCACTGACCTTGTATATGCATGGTCCATCCTTATTTTGACAGAGTCAAACTTTTTTTGACTACATCACCAATTTTGGATGATCTAGCTCCTCGATGCTTTCTCTAATCCATAAATCGATTTAAAGCTATTTTCATGATATCCCGTTACTCCCACTGACTCTAGCTTGGGTCATGAAAAGCTTCTATAGCAAGCATTATCTGAATAGACTAGCGCATCATTATCAGTGGTAGAAACTTTTCAAACCTTTTGACGATGCCCTTTTACCACCAACCTTACCTAGTTGGTCTCAACCTTTTTCACTTCGAATTTCGTAGCACCAAGCCATCTTGCAGAGTTCCAACTCTACATGGCTCCTTGGAAAACAGTAGAACCATCATCAATCATATTGTCCACTAGTTTTTCTAATTGGCTGAGTATAGCATTGACGTTTTTTTGTCTTTTAATTCTTTATAGTTTGCGTATTTGGAACATCTTCCAGTTCTTTTACATTGCCCACCATTTCTTCACCAAGAGATTCCTTTTCTAAGAAGGTGGCACACAGAGTAACAAAACTTTTTTGTTCCTCAGATTGATAGTAAATATCCTTAGAAAATTCCTTAAATATCTTACAAACTAATCGCATCAAGTATGATGCCTTAACCCAAAATCTTAACAACCTTAAGATTGGGTTCTTTTTCATATCTCGTAAGAAATGTTAGGCATAGAACCATATCCAACGTATGCACTACCATCTCTAGGGTATATCCCTTGAAGAAAAGAGACAACTCAGCATTACTCATCATGGATCACATCTTATCTGGTAAGGTGTGATTTGATTTCCTTAACACTCAAGGAGGAGTAACCTGAGAGTGAATCATATTCTCTTTCAAATATGCAAGGATTTTTAGACAAGATTGTTTTTCTTCTTCGATCTCATCCAAGGATCTTAATACTACCTCTGGCACTCTACTTCATAAAGTGGATGTATTTTCTTCTTGCTCATGTAAACATTGGACCACATACATCACCATGTATGATTCTTTAGAGTTCACTAACTCCTTCCCTTTGTCCTACAAATGTGTTTTAGCCATTTAGCCTATGAGACAAGATTTGCAAGTTGTAAGTGGTAGATAATCACAAAGAATGCATAATCCTTTCTTATGCAACCATTAAATTCTTCTCACTTTTTATGGCTTTGTCTACAAATCTAGCAAGAATTTTTATTTATACTTGGTGTCTTTCTTATATTCATCTCATGAATATTTAATGGTATCTACATTCAAAACATATACTCTTTTATTTATTGTACCAAAATAATCTTATGAAAATGTTCATAACATTCTCCAATATGTATCCTTCTTTATCCATAAAGAAATAGATAGAATATCATATTTGGTATAAATATAAATTGTGTAAAATAGAACTATTGCCACAAGGCAATCCTGGGTGAGAATATACTTTATGGTAATAATAGCAACACTTGCTCCAATTTCCAATTAGTATAATTATCACACAACTTCCACTCTTCTACTAATTCTCATCTCATGTAACATTTGCATTAATGAGAATTAACTTTGGTATCATATACCAAAGTTAGAATTAAGGAGTTTATTTTTGAATGATGAATACACACTAGAGATGAGGTATCATATATCCCTTCTTTACAAGAGTTCTTGGTCAACCTTGTAATTTCTCTTTTAGTCCACATATCAATGACAAAACGAAAACATACATGTTTTGCAATTGCATCCTTCTTCATTTCACCTTTTGACACCTCTTAATAGTTTTCATATCTACATTGCATATAGCCTTGAGACCAAAAGAAAAAATAGTATGCATAATAGGTGTCTTTTCCTTCCAAAAGGAACTCTCTGACATCTCAACACTTTGAGGGGCTCTAGAAAGATTTTCCAGTTTGTTCATATTGACATTCAATACGAACTGAGATAAAGTGAAAAAAAGAATTAGAATTATATCACCATATACTTCATTATCGGACCCATACTATTTCAAATCCTGTATGAATCCAATTCACCTTGAGGGTATGCTCTATAGATCATATCTATATTGATGGAATTCTTGGTTTATGTATAATTCATTATCCGACCACAACTATTCCAAATCCTGTATGAATCCAATTCATCTTGAGGGTATGCTATATATATATATATATATATATATATATATATATATATATATATATATATATATATATATATATATATATGTATGTATGTATGTATGTATGTATATATATATGTATGTATGTGTATATATATATATATATATATATATGCATACATACACATATATATATACACTAGTCATACCCCGTGCCCGCGAGCACGGTTCAGTTAAGATTTTCTCCCGCGAAATTTTTGATTCCAAAAAATTATTTCCGCAGCCAAAATTTAAAAGAACAACAAATTAGCATAGAAATATTTAGCGGCGTGGAACAACAAATTCGACACGAGCGTCTTAGACGCAAAACAACAAATTCGTCGTGGGCGCCTTCGTCACGAAACTACAAAGTAGCGGAAAAAAATTTACTGGGCACCCGCCTTCAGCATGAAACAACAAATTAGCGGAAGAAAATTTAGCTGACGCAGGCCGTTCAGTTGAACAAAAATTTACAAAACACCCAAAATGCCAGGACAGCTGACTCAAGGGTGAAAGAATGATGGGGACAGTCGTCTCCCAGACGCAATACCGACGACAAAAAGGTAGTCATAACCTGTGTCCATGGGCACGGTTCAGTTAAGATTTTCTCCCACGAAATCTTTGTTCCATGGAACAAAAAATTAGCGTAAAAATATTTAGCAACGCAGGAGCATTCGGCGTAGGTGCCTTTGGTGCGGAACAACAAATTCAGTGCATGCGTTTTTGACACCGAACAACAAATTTGGCACGGAACGATAATTTTGACTCCGGCGCCTTCGGGCAGAACAACAAATTAGCGGTGCCAAAGGCGCCAAAGGCGCCGAAGGCCCGGGCCGCTTCGGCGCTGGCCCCCTTCTCGTGATAACATCTCTCATTTTTCCTACAGATTTAGTTCCATATGATTTAGCGCTCCCCAAAATTTAGTTCTATATAGATTTAATTCTCTCCAATTTTAGTGCTCCAAAATTTTTCGTAAACTCTCATCCTACCCATCAATTCCTCAAGATTCAATATCAACCATCTTTATATCCACTCTTTTATCCTATGTGCAATAATTTTTTCATTTTATCATGCACTTGCCGCATTAAACTTTTATTATTCTTAATCGAGGGTGTTTTCTTTTAGTTATTTGCCAAATCTCTCTTGGAAGTGCTCAATGAGAAGGAGATTAAGATGTATCAACACCCACAAAATAAGATCATTGTTACATCAATATAAATTAATTCAAAGCAATCGATTCTTCGTCTCTTGATCAGATAAAGAGGGTATTGATTGATAAACTGATCAAAAGTCACTGAACTAAGAGGAGTGAGAGCATTGACAGGAGGATTAAAGATGGTGATGAACACAATGTCTTCGCTTCCAACCTTTTCTTATTTTTCTTATATTTTTGTCGCCTTCTTCATCTGTCCTTGCTCCTGATGATTGATGGAGAGAGTGATGACACACACACACACACAGAGAGAGAGAGAGAGAGAGAGAGAGAGAGAGAGAGAGAGAGAGAGAGAGAGAGAGAGGTGTTGTTATTATTTTTTGAGTCAACTGAGTGGATGGCCTTCTTAAAATAAAATTAAAAATCCAAATCAAAATTTCAGTTCCACCAAAAACGCTAGGCAAATTGCTCTGCCTTCAGCACTATTTTCCAACTAAGCCATGCTGACACACTTTATGCAAAGAAATCCCCAATTGTTACTAATCCATTATTTAGCTGCACAATTTTCACTTGCAAATCTCCTCAGCTCCTTTGTCTTGGTCATCAACTTGAG
Organism: Scilla litardierei; assembly: GCA_030789695.1. Classification (NCBI taxonomy): domain Eukaryota; kingdom Viridiplantae; phylum Streptophyta; class Magnoliopsida; order Asparagales; family Asparagaceae; genus Scilla; species Scilla litardierei. The sequence goes on from CM061133.1 coordinate 186,042,502, forward strand.
CTCGACGACAAGTGCCAGTACTTCTATCAAATTGCCTTTCATATGTCGCTTCCACCTGAGTGCTCTGAACATCATGTCAACTCGGTTCAAGGTTGGTTACAATGGGGAAATGCTTTTTCAATGGAAAAGTTGGGGTTTCAAACATTAGTCTCCAGTCTCATTTATATCAATAATAGTTGGTTTACATCACGCCCTCAACTATGAAGGCCTGACACATCATAAAAAAACTTTAATATATCTACTGGTACAATCAGAGAGAAACCCACTATATACATCAAAAAATAAAAACAAAACCCAACTCACAGCGACAGAAGTACAGAATAAGGCCAGTCAAAATATAGAGAGTTTAAACCAACTTCAAGCCCAACAAAACAAAATCACAAAAGCAGCACTTTAGCCATTAGCCAGGATAATAATCTCCACCATATCTATAGGCCAAGCTCTGTGAAGCCACACCCAGATAGAATCCACCACATTAGGCAAACTAATGAGCTCCCATGCTTACAGGACTACCCATATTAACATGCTCTTGGTCTTCTATGTCAGTAGAACAAAACACTCCGAACCATTCCCTAAACAAACATCAGTATTGAATAAACAAATTGTTAAGAACCAAATTCTTTTGCCATTAGATATATTGGCACATGCAACACTGAAAATAATTTAACAATTATTGAAAATACAGAAGTATGCATCAATAAACTCAACATGGAAAAAATATTTACATGTACCAAGAACAAAATAAAATACAGCTTGATGAATCAACATCATTAGGCCAACTTAACAGTTCCCATGCTCACATGCCTACCTAAGTCAACATCCTCTTGATGAATATTATCAATAACTTCTCAATGATCTTCCAAGTCAGTATGAATAGTGCTAGAATTAGCAGCTCTATCTTAAGCTCTCAGCTCGCAAGTCCTCCATGTGTATATCCCCTTGCAAAATGCCTTGCCAACGTATGTTGTAAGCTAGTTGGGTGCAAAAACACAGTGTAGTTAATAGCATGCAAAGTGGATATGATGGTTTCAAGTTGAATCCAAAATGGAAAATGTTGAATCCAAAATGCAAACTCTTGAAAATGCACATTGTTGAAAATGAAATGCTACAACAACCCTCCCCTGTTATCAAGCTGCCAACCTCATGAAATGTGTGGAAACTTTTCATTAGCAGGTTATGTTGAATACTCAAATGAAAATTCTGGCAAAGTGTGTGAACATTTTCATTATGGTGTGTGTGTAAATTTCATGGGAAACATTCTGGCAATGAAACATTGAGTTTACACACATTCTGGCAACGTTCACACACACACACACACACACACACACACACACACACACACACACACACACACACACACACACACACATCCGCAGCTGTGTGTAAAATTTGGGATGGCTGTTTCCCAATTAATGAAACATTTGAGATGGATGTTGCCCATTTAATGTTCACACACATTCTGGCAATGTTCACACACACACACACACACACACACACACACACACACACACACACACACACACACAACTATCTCAAATGTTCACACACATTCTGGCAATGTTCACACACACACACACACACACACACACACACACACACACACATTGAGTTTACATACACATTAAGTTGGCAAAATTCTGTCCAGGATACTCAATTGAAAATGTTTCCCATGAAATGTTCTAATCTGACACACACATTGAGAAATATGAGCTGTTAATGAAATGTTGATATGAAACTTGTTACTGGACATATATGAGTATCCATGACATATGATTAATGAATTTTCAAGTGAGACTGGCATTTATGAAACAAATATGAACTTGTTACATGTTGAACTTCAGTGTTACTCTAAATTACTCTAAACGTATTTGAAACTTATATGAACTGTTAACAAATATGAATTATGAAACTGTTAACAAATAAGTTACTATAAACATATTCATATAAGTAACTCTAAACATATTTGAACTGCTTGTCTAAACGTATTCATATCTGCAATAAGAATATTTGGTATATCATACCCAGCAACAAAAAAGAGTTACTTCAGTAACAAATAAGATAAGAATATTTGTTATATCATACCCAGTAACAAATAAGAATATTTGTTATATGGATATGTTTAAAGTAACAAATATGACCTGAATCATTATATCTCAAATGTTAGTATGAGCATGTGTCATTGACATGTTAACAAAGATATGAGGTGATTAGACTTTAGATGAAGGGAAGCCAACAAATCCACTTCAAAACTCAACTGCAAAACATAGTTGGTTTAGATTCCAAAAAAGAAGCAAATTTCCCATCTATTCATCATTGGGAATAGCTATCAAAATCTGTAAATGAATCTGTAAAATATTTTGTTCTAGACAACACTTGTATTACTTGTAACTGTAATAACAACAAATTGGACATGGCATCTTCAAATTGTAATGCATAATATGCATAAGTTAATTGATACAAAAAACCACTTCCCCTTCTTAACCTTCTTCAAATCTGTATTTTTCAAATCTGTATTTTTTAAAGCTAACAAACAAATATTGCTGCAAACAATTTAAGATGAGGGGCAAGGTTACAACATAACACACCAGTTGGTGAGACATCAGACTTTGTACATTATCATGCAGCGGGCAGGTGAAATTCTCTTCACGGCTTAAGCTCATGTCGTTTAAACAATCCAGGGTTGTCACCAGTTTACGCCAATTGCATATGTTCTTCATGTTTGAGGTCAAACACCTTTGACAGGACCAATTCCATTACCTACTTACACTAACAGATGTCACATAAGAATATTCTGATGCAGCTAAAATCAAAGTGTAAATATTAGTCCAAGTGATTGAGATAAATACGGGAATATTTGATGCAGATCTCTTGGACTAATCTGTACAATTCTCCCAGGAACGATCAAACAAATTTAAAGGAATTATCACTCATGAAAAGGAATGAATATTCCATCAGTGGTGATCTCACAGTATTAGTTCAAATCACTCATGTGTGGTTGTTGACAACTGTTCACAGATGTGGTTGTTAATTAAGCAAGCCACAGATTATGGTTGGATGAATGAGACTTAGCACCTTAAGTACATGAAAATGGCAATATTAAACTGTAGTAGAAGGAGAAGTGGGGCAATGAAAGAGATATGCTTTTTTCATTTGAGCACCGACACAAATTTTGCAAAAATTTGCCAATTTGAAGAATATTTGATTATCTAAACTGTTGTTAAAATCCAAAACTAAAGGGGAAGCTATTGACTTGTTCATATGGTAAAAAGCACACCCCAATGTTTTCTCCAAGCAACCTATTCAGTAGTCCAAAAGAAATGGTATTAATTCAATTAATTGCAATTTATGTCACGTTAGGCCTCAAAGGTAAGCAGTGGGTTGTGTTTAAGATCATGGGATACTAAAGATAATGAGACATGATTCACATGAATTCAGAGCTATATAGTGCATAGAATTTGTTGGGAAAACTGCACCTAATCCTCTCTCTTCGGTGGCTTAAATGCATGCACTCTTAAGGGTTGCAGTCATTTCATATCATCTTTTTTAGTGTATCTTCATTTATCCATCTTAACATTCTTAATTCAGCTGCATCCATTTTTGGACATTGGTTCTTAATTGCCCAACATTCTGAACCCTTCAAAATTGCTAGGTGCTTGTCTTATAACTGTCCTATAGAATCTTCCATTCAATGCCATGGATACTTTGGCATCACATGCAACCACTTAAGCAACTCTCTACTCCAACAGTCCCGCTTTGATTATATGGACATGATTTAATTGTTGCGGGTCATATTTTTTTCCGTAGAACATAAATAGAAAACTGATTATTTAGTTTGATATTTAGGGATCACTACTTATCAATGAAATAAAATAAGAAAGATCTAACATACCAATTGCTGGTGTGTATAATGGAGAATGCAGTAGCACCTCCGGAGCTCGATACCTTGTTAGAAAAAAATATGCATGCGAGTCAGGAAATATGAAGCAAAACAATGTGACTATATTACTTATATGAAGCAAAACTTCTTATCAACAAAGATATGTTTTCTTAGCTACTGTTATCAGGAAAACATAATTTATATTCACCCTTGCTCTTAACCTGTAGAAATCATATCCTATTGCCAAGCAATTTAGTACAGAAATGTCATTTCTTGCACAGTTTATGTACAAAAAAATTCCAAGATAGTAAAGCCTACATTGTGGAAGGGTTTTTTGCATATGGTAGTTTACATCAATTTAAGTCCATCAATACCTATGAGCTTCCATAAATGTTTAAACACAACTCTAAATTTCTCTTATAGTTAGCCTCCATCTCTCGGTAACTACATATGTTCCCTTCACTTTTCGAACTCTATAGAGACATGCCAATTTCCATGCATATAAGAACGTACAGGAAATGAGCACTGAACTTTGGCAAAAGAAAATTCATGCAACAACCTACATCTTGAAGTGGATGTCACATTTCAGAGGTATCATATTCATTAATACTCGACACCAAAAAGAATCCAAGCGGATGCAATTGTTTGTAATACAAATGAAATAAGTTGTTTCCAGTAAACACTAAATTATAGATATGTGAATTACTGGATAATCCATATGTGTATCTGTGACTTAATGGATAATAACATGATATCATTATCAAAATGCTAATCATATCAATGTATGGGTTGATGTATCTGTGAATATTTGGAACCAAAAAATAACAAATTGAATAAAATTCACAAAGTCTCCTTGTAAACCTGCAAATGAAGAAACCCAAGGGCTCGGGGGACCTCGCATGGGAAAACCCAACAACTCAAATAAAATTCACAAAGTCTCCTTGTAAACCTGCAAATGAACCAATAAAACCAACAAAAAATACGGACACTAAAATCCACAAAAATTAGATCGACATAACTTCCCAAATGAAACAAAGAAGGAAATAAAAATCCAAAAGACCGCACAAACTTTTTGCATGGATATTTTGAAGGGAGTTTTCCCCAAATCATAGTTTCAACCAAAATAGTACTTAAGACAACATATTTTTACATCGACTTATAATAATATCACACAACCTAAACTATATGCCAAAAGAAAAAACCCTTAACTATGAACAAACATACACAAAAATACATTTTGGATTGAACAACCATGCAGTCCAATTTCAAAAACACCATCTCTCACACAGGCATTTAAATCCAACAAAATTTACATATGAAGCTAGGGCCTTGTGTTCTGAAAATAAAAAATAAAATCATAGCTTAGAATAGAAAAATTAGAAACGAAGATATATCTAATTACTTTGTACAACTCACTTTTATTACCTTCATCATGTTTAAGCAGAAAACCTTTTCATCATCACATTATAAAAAGATGATGTGTCAAGCTCAATCCAAAGTGGAGAGTTAATGGGATGAGCAATAACCTAGATAAATTTAGAACATAAATTTCTTAGAAAAATTAATATATATTTGATAATATGGAAAATTTTAAATTTATACATTTATTTACCTTTTTCGTTGGAGTGGTGGAGGTCGTGCTTTCTGGAACCAAGCAAGCTCGGCAAGAACCATCTTCCACTTCTATAACAAAAAAGGTATTTGGATTGTCAATGAACAGGATATTTTGATAAACAAAATCTAAGATTTTTATATTACCTCGGAAAAGAAGATTGCTTTGTCTTCAATGTGACTCGTCGCCGTTGCTTGTAAAGTTCTTTTAGCAATTTGCTGGAAATAATAATAATAATAAACAGTCACTAATTTTTAATTTCAAAAATGGGAATGTTTGTAACGGTATGCATACCTTATCAAACCAAAATCCGATATAACCCCGTAGCCTGACATTTATGTGATTGTTTTGAAGTAACAGAACCTGTGAGAAGAAAAATGTTAATGCAAACATAGTAGATTAAAAATATAATGCAGAATTATGATAAGAAACTTATAGTTTTTGCCAAATCTGCATCATCATCTATCTATATAAAAATACAAACTAATATTTTATCAAACAATGCATACCGAAAACTATTAAGTCATGCAATGAAATGTAGTAAAGGAAAAAATTTCTTACCCTGCCATATTTGGTAATGTGGGCCCACATTTTAATTCTTGGTAACGTATGATAATGTTATACCTGCATGTTAGACAACAATCGATAATAATTTTTTAAAACATCATTTAAACAAATAATATAAATAAAACAATGTAAAGAAAGAAAGTTAAAAAAATTACATACATTTTTTATCATACATTGGAAATCATAGCAGAACTTCTGGGTAAACGACGTTTACTGTGTTATTTATGTTGGGCTGAAGAAGGACACATACACGATCAAAAGATGTGCACCTTGAAAGTGCAACATAAAGATGTCCATGACTGAAAACTGGGGTCCGCAAATCAACTCCAACGAATTTTACAGATTGTCCTTGGGCTTTATTAATCGTCATAGCATATGTCACACGGACAGGAAACTGCCTTCTTGTCATATGAAAAGGTAATTCTGTAGCCGATGGTGACAAAGATATTCTTGGAATAAACACAAAACAACCGGCTTTATCCCCATTTAAAATTTGAGCTTCAATGACACGTGATGCACATCTGACAACCATCAATCGAGTGCCATTGCAGAGCCCGTCTTTTGGTGCAATATTTCGTAATAAAATAATAGGACAACCAACCTTAAGCTCAAGTGTAAATTGTGGCAACCCAGGAGGATCCAAAGAGTTTATGTACTCAGTTGGATATCTATTCATAATGGTTGGATCGGTTTCATCATTTTCAGAAAAACTGTCTGCAGCTTGATACGTAATCTTCTGTCCCGGAAAAATGTTTAATGCAGCAGCATTTATAAAAGTAACATCATCATTCCGTGCAGAAAGAATTATTCGTTCAGTAAGGTATGCCGGAGTCACGGCACCCTCAATATGAAGCTGCGGATAAATTCGAAGTATTAACTCGTTTAAATCCTTGCACCTGAATATGTTAGAAGGAAGTTCTACCACTTCTGTAGGATTTGTCCCAACCTAATACATGTAGATATAATTTTAGTTAAGGAATGGCTAAGATAAAAATAGTAAGTAAAATTAAAGTAGGCATGAAATAAAATACCTCCAAAATAAATTTTGCAAAATTTGCATTCTCAACAGATGAGTTATTTAACCGCATATTTTGATCCAAGATCAAAACTTGTACAAAGCACCATAATACAGATCGTCTCAATGAGGCACCAACAATTTCTTCTCGAACCCCCTTTGGTATTACGGGCAAGATTTGTCGGAAATCCTCACCAAGAACAACAGTAATACCACCAAATGCTCTGGGGTTATCACACATATCTTGTAACGATCGATCCACTGCCTCAACACAGTGCCGATGTTGCATAGGTACTTCATCCCATATTATAAGTTTTGCTTTTCTGAATAATTGAGCTTGCATGGATTGCTTGCTAAAATTACAAATTGAAGTATCATGCACATCTAACGGGATACGAAATGTGGAATGTGCAGTCCGACCTCCACTAAGCAGCAATGATGCAATACCGGAAGACGCGACGGTGATAACTATATTTCCAAGACTACGCAACATTGTTGCTATTGCATTGTACAAAAAAGTCTTTCCAGTTCCAGCACAGCCGCTCAAGAAGAATGTAGTACCTTTGTTTTCAAATACTGATGAAGTAATTGCTGAATAAGCATTGCGTTGTGCATCATTGAGGCAATCAATGCCTTTTTGTGCATCCAATTGTTTCGCTTTATTTATAAGTTCCTGATGTTCATGCAACAATCTATTGCCAACAATTGCATTCCAATCTCCAGCAGGAAGTGGCATTGGTGGAAAGTCAGATAGACACTTACCGTACTCCTCAAGCAATTCATTGATAAGGAATAATCCATAATCTTCAAGTTGGCCTTGAGTTGGGGTAGAAATTGCAAATAAAGTTTGCAATTTATGTGGAAGATCATCGCAAATGTGCATTGAAAATTCAGTCCATAATGCAAAGGGGTCGATCGGCACACATTCGATAAGAATAATACAAAACAGACTTCGTAATTGATATCCTGTTTTCATAATTGAAGCCTCGGAAAGACATTGTCTCCACTCGGAATCATCTTCAAGAAGACCTCTTGCAACATATGTTGCTTTGAATGTAGGGTACTCGATAAAATTGAATGTGCGTAAATTTTCCCATGATGTTGGCCCTTTAACAACTGTTAGTAGCAACCGTAAATAAAATCTCTCACCAGAATTAGGGGAGGCAAAATACATTCTGCCAATTGCATATCCAGATTGTCTTGGAGTCCAGACCGTTGTTGACGAATGCCACACAAACTTTTGGGGAAATTCTTGATATGTGAGATCATGTACAGACTCATGTAAAGCGCAACATGTAAAAAATTCAGTCAAAGTTGTCTTATCATTTTCAGCCCTTGACCTTATTGCATCTACATCTTCATCTGGATCAAAAATAACACGGTGTTGCCCCGGTAAATGAAGTATCAATCTTTGAACTGACGGAATCTCTTGATGCAAAGGATGCTCAAATATTCGCCAAGCAGCCTCAGGTGGTCCAATATATCTTGCATCAAGGTATTGTTGGATCTCATTTACTGCGCCCAATACCATTGTGGTCCGATAATGACCTTTATAAATATACTTATGAATGTACTTCACACATCTGACCCCGGCACAAACTTCGACATTAATGTGGCAGTTAAAGCGCCTTGAGAGATACCTGTTGTGCGGCACAACATCTCGGTTATCAACCTGATGCCCCCTTACAGTATATAGATGCCCATTACTACGACGACGGTAAATAGGATATCCATCACGATCCAAGGTTGTTGCATCTGCATAATTTCGAGGGTATTTCTTAGTACACTTACCATTTTCCATACATGAAGCATTTGGATTCCGAGCACCACATGGTCCATGTACCATACATTTTGACACAGTATCGAATAATGCAGGATCTTGAGCAGGATCAGGAAATTTAGCACATACAATTCTATCCACTTGATCACATGTATGAATCTTATCAGGTCCACGAAGAAAGAAAAGAGCATGCATATGTGGAAGACCCCGTTTCTGAAATTCAATTGTAAATACATGTGCTACTTTCTTTCCAAATACATTATTGCCATCAATCTCCTTCATCAAATCCTTTCTTTTTAACTCAAATACACGTGCGACTAAATCTGGACGGTCGGTAGCCTTTTGATTGGGCAGTAGAGCCGAAGTAATTTCTGGCCACTTTGGATTTGCGGTCATGGTAAGAAAAATATCCGGGTGCTGGTTATAACGTGTGATAGCCATCGAGTCTTGAAATATTTCAAACATGTGACGTGCACTGCCAGTGAAAGATGAAGGAAGTATCATGCGCTGTCCAATTTGGTCGCATCTGGCATATGCATCGATATCTGCAAGACCCTGATAGAGCTCTGAGCGGAGTTTTCGTTGATTAAGTTTGATGAATGTCAAACGATGTTGCTCAATTGCTGCCCAAGCATCAACAATGAACTCCTGGAATAACTTTCCCGCTCTCAAAATTGAAGAATACCCGTTCTGTCTTTCAAACAGACGGTATCTATAAAACTCACACATGGTCAGGCGTCTACTTGAGGATATGTTTTGAACTGGATCCCACTGCTTCAACTCAGGTTCCCATCCAAGCTGACTATCAGGAAATAATAAGACGTAGTGTAATGGTAAGTATGCAGGATGAGTCTCATTGATTTGCATTAATTGATGATTTCCTCGAAGATGTAAAACTATATCTCGCATCCCGGAAGGTCGATAGCCATCGCCAGGTAAAATAACCGCAATCTCATCTACGGTTGGGAGGTTATAACGGCGATGATCCTTGTTTGAATTGTAAAGCAGATATACAGGAAGATCATGACCACATGAATCTGCTTGATATAAAATAGAATATGCCTGACAATATAGTTTGATGAATGGATTTATGCCCTATAAACAATTTTGAATAATTTGTAAGACATCCTTGCTCAAATGTGGATTTCTATTACTTCGGAACTCCATAGCAGAATCCGGATCATATATGTAAAGTTGACAATAACTTGCTGTTTGATCCAGTTGGGGCAGAAGTGATCCTGTTCGATGGTGTAATTCCCCATGAATAGTAAATATGTTCGGGCCTCTGTCACTAATCAATCTTTGATCCATTGTCACACCAAGGCTGGTAAATGCATTAGCTGCATTATACTCCCGAGTATACATTCGAAATGATTTTGATGCCTCACTGTCACCATCATATAATTCTCGAAGTGCTGGAGGGGGTTCATTAAGTTTCGGCAATTTTACTTTTCCTTGCAAACAAAATGTTCCAAAAAGATGTGTTCTCAAAGTTGACTTCGACAACTGTTCATCCAACCAGTGTAAGGCTGAACAATGAGGGCATGGAATGTTCATTAATCCACGATAGTGCCGATCAAAATCAACCTGAGTTGGTGGACCAGAGCCATGCGGAGTTGACCGACATCGAAAGATCGAGGATGAGCCAGCGTCTTCTTGTTCAACTGGAGAAGTTATTAATCCAGGTGTTATTTGAGGTATACAGATAGGAGTCATATATCGAGATATGTTTCGTTGAGCTTTTTCTCGTTCTCTCCTTTGACATTGAGCTAAACACCTAGCCAAAATAAAACCATAATAATAATTAAATAAAATTAAGTTACATTAAAGCAGAGTAGCTTTTATGAATAATAACCTGACAGATGGTTCATCATCTTCAGCACATATCGTATCGTTGTGCTAGGCTGAGCCATCCTCTTCATGATCAACGGGAGAAGTTGGTACTGCATATGTGCTTTGAGGCATATCGAGAACACTGGTAGGAGTCATATATCGAGATGTGTTTGCTTGTATTTGTTCTCGTTCTCGCCTTTTGCGTTGAGCTAAAGCCCTATACAAAGTTAAACACAAAAATAAACACAACTAAAATAAATGGGAGGAGAAAATATTTTATGTACATGCGGGTTGATAATGACCTGACAGATGGTCCAGGAACTTGTCCGGAAATCATATCGTTACGCAAGGCTGAGACAACATCTTCTTGTTCAACCGGAGAAGTTGTCACGGCTGTGGTTATTTGAGATATATCAAGTACACCGTCAGAAGTCAGAGCGTGAGATATGTTTCGTTGTTCTTGTTCTCGTTCTCGCCTTTTGCGTTGAGCTAGAGCCCTATCCAAATTTAAACACAAAAATAAACACAACTAAAATAAATGGGAGGAGAAAAGATTTTTTGTTCAGGCGGGTTGATAATGACCTGACAGATGGTCCAAGAACTTGTCCGGAAATCATATCGCTATGCGAGGCTGAGACAACATCTTCGTGTTCAACCGGAGAAGTTGTCACAGATGGTGTTATTTGAGGTATATCAAGTACAACGTCAGAATTCAAAGCGTGAGATATGTTTCGTTGTTCTTGTTCTCGTTCTCTCCTTTTACGTTGGGCTAAAGCCCTATCCAAATTTAAACACAAACATAAACACAACTAAAATAAATGGGAGGAGAAAAGATTTTATGTACAGGCGGGTTGATAATGACCTGACAGATGGTCCAGGAACTTGTCCGGAAATCATATCGTTACGCAAGGCTGAGACAGAAGCTTCTTGTGCAACCGGAGAAGTTGTCACTGATGGTGTTATTTGAGGTATATCAAGTACACCGTCAGAAGTCAGAGCGTGAGATATGTTTCGTTGTTCTTGTTCTCGTTCTCTCCTTTTGCGTTGGGCTAAAGCCCTATCCAAATTTAAACACAAACATAAACACAACTAAAATAAATGGGAGGAGAAAAAGATTTTATGTACAGGCAGGTTGATAATGACCTGACAGATTGTCCAGGAACTTGTCCGGAAATCATATCGTTACGCAAGGATGAGACAGAAGCTTCTTGTGCAACCGGAGAAGTTGTCACTGATGGTGTTATTTGAGGTATATCAAGTACACCGTCAGAAGTCAGAGCGTGAGATATGTTTCGTTATTCTTGTTCTCGTTCTCTCCTTTTGCGTTGGGCTAAAGCCCTATCCAAATTTAAACACAAACATAAACACAACTAAAATACATGGGAGGAGAAAAAGATTTTATGTACAGGCAGGTTGATAATGACCTGACAGATGGTCCAGGAACTTGTTCGGAAATCATATCGTTACGCGAGGCTGAGACAGCATCTTCGTGTTCAACCGGAGAAGTTATCACGGCTGGTGTTTTTTGAGGTATATGAAGGACACCGTCAGAAGTCAGAGCGTGAGATATGATACGTTGTTCTTGTTCTCGTTCTCTCCTTTTGCGTTGGGCTAAAGCCCTATCCAAATTTAAAAACAAAAATAAAAACACCTAAAATACATGGGAGAAGATAAGATTTTATGTACATGCGAGATGATAATTACCTGACAGATCGTCCAGGATCTTGGCCAGAAATCATATTGTGACGCGAGGCTGAGACAGAATCTTCTTGTTCAACCGGAGAAGTTTTCACTGCTGGTGTTATTTGAGGTATATCAAGTACACCGTCAAAAGTCAGAGCGTGAGATATGTTTCGTTGTTCTTGTTCTCGTTCTCTCCTACTGTGTTGAGCTGAAGCCCTATCCAAATTAAACCCAAACTAAGTACAATTAAAATACATTATTAGTGTATATTAGATGTTTGGCACAGTCAAGTGGATAATCACCTGGCTGATGGTTCATCATCTTGTGCAAAAATTGTGTCATTGTAATTCCTTTTATGTTGCCATTGTCGCAAGGGTGAAATTTGATATTCTTGATATAATTTGAAATTCTTTATATAATTTGATATTACATAATGAGTTTTTCATGGTTAAAAATGAGTTTGTCATGGTTCAAATAAATATTTAAATTCACACACTCTCCAAATTCACACATTCCCTAAAGACACATTCGTCAAATACATATTTCAAAATTTCGCATTCAAACAGTCTTTAGCCTTAAGTAAAACATTTTGTAGACAACAGTCAAAGGTTTTTCTCATTCAAAAATAACTTTATCATTTTTTTGCAATCATCCAAGCTCATCCATTCTCCTATTCAAGCTCATCCAAGCACATCCATTCTCAAAACACATAATGCAAAACAGAGTTTGAAAGATTCTCATTCAATCAGTTTGAAATTTAACAAATGCTAATATTCAGATGCTAATCAATTCTTAGAGAATTGAAATATGTCCTAACCAAAATAGAGAGAAATTTGGTTATAACATAGAGAAATTTGGTTTTGGGTAATTTTGTGTCCTGCTAATGTTAAGAGTTGTCCTGCTAATAGATTTAGTTTCATTTCATAACTCAGTTTCAGTTTCAATATTGGTTTTGGGTAATTTTGTGCATTTCACAAATCAGTTGCCATTTTTTTCTAAATGTATTCAACCTCTTGCCCAAATGCTAATGTGAGACTAAATTTCAAACTCTTAGCCAAAACCAATTGAAAAAAATTACACAAATTGAACCAATTGCACCAAAACCAATTTAAATCTTCAGGATAGTCAATTGGTTTGCAATACATATGAAATAGAATATTGACATTCCTTATATCATTTTTGATAACCCAATTTTGCAATACATAGAGAAGTTTGACATTGCCAGGATTTGAAAATCCTATGCATTGCCAGGACACTGTAGAGAATTTTGCATATTCATATCAAAATTTTGCATATGTAGAGAATTTTGCATATCAAAAAAATTGACATTGACAGGACCCAAAAAATTCTCTACATATGCAAAATTCTCTACATTGCATATGCAAAATTCTCTACATATGGTTATCCAAGCAACTTGCTTTTATGGTTATCCATTATATAAGCAATTCATCATCTATAAGCAACTTCAGGTTATCAATTATATTTATGTAAGAATGATCTATTATCCAATTACACATAAAACCCAATTACACATAAACATAACACCCAATTTATATGTGTAATTACACATAAATTCAGCCCTATAATGAGGGAAGCAAATATAAGAAGCATGTCAATTACATATGCAATGACACGGCAATGACAGGATTAGTGTTGTGACATGATTTTGGAAATTTGAATGAAAGTGTCCTGTTAAAAAAATAACCAAAATGAAGCAAATCAGCAAGCTCTCATCCAACATTGAATGAAATTGTATATCAATATGATATCAATATGAAATTGAATGAAATTGAACTCATATATTTTTGTTTCACCCATATCCTGTGATATCCTTATTTAAAGTGTATATCAATATGAGAGGATCCTGTTTACAAAATGAGTTCACCCATATCTCATATGAATTTTTGTATACCTCATTTGAATGAATTTTTTTTTCAATTTTGTTTCCCAGGATATGGGAGAGGATCCTGTATCAAAACCTGTGAAATTTTTTTATATCATGCTTTATACTTTTTTGTTATTAAAGAAGTATAGAGAATCCTGTTTCACCCATATACTTTTTTGTGATAATCTATCTACTCATATCCTGTTTCACCCACAAACATTTCTATGATATGAGTTTTGAACTCATATACAGGATATCACAAAACAATTCCATGATATGAGTTCATTGAATAATTTTGTATATCCATGTTCACAGGATATGGGTGAAACAATTTTATATATCACAAAACAATTTCCTGTTTCACCCATATCCTCTCACATTCAATGTAAGAGGATATGGGTGAAACAATCTCATTCAATTTTGTTCACAATCTCATTCAATCTTGATAAATTTCATTCAATCTCATTCAATCACAAAACAAATCTTGAATGGGTGAAACAATCTTGAACAGGATATGGGTGAAACATGATATGTGTGAAACAATCTTGAATGAAATTGAATGAAATTTCATTCAATGTTTTACAAAATCTTGAATGAAATTTATCAAGATGTTTCACCTATATCCTCTCACAAAAAAATAGGATCCTCTCCCATATCCTGTTTCACCAACAAACATTTCTATGATATGTGAAATTGAACTCATATCATGGAATTGAACTCATATACAGGATCAATTCCTGTGAACTCATATGAATTCACCCATAATTTACAGGATCAAAATTATACAATATCAAAATTCATAAGGATATCACAACTCATCAATTCATAAGGATATCACAACTCTATTATCATGAATCCTGTTAATTTTGTTATTCTGATTATAGAGGATATCCTTATGAACTGAATTTTGTTATTTTGAGTTGAACTGAATTTTGTTATTTTGTTATAGAGGATATCCTTATGAATCCTGTTCATAAGGATATCACAACTCAAAATTATAGAGGATCAAAAATTTGAGATAGAATATCAAAATTCAGTTCATCATTCAAAATTTAACATTCATGATTTATGTGATATCCTGTATAATTTGATAAAACAAAATTGAACTCATATCCTGTGATATCATGGATATACAAAATTGATAAAACAAATTTGATAAAACCTGTGATATCCTTAGTTAAAGTGTATATCAAAATGAGAGGATCATGTTTACAAAATGAGTTCACCCATATCTCTTTGATACAGGATTCTCTATTGAATAACAAAAAAGTATATCACTGTTGAATATCCAAGTATATCTCATTTTGAATGAAATTTGTAAACATCTTGATAAATTTCATTGAATAACAAAATTATCATCTTGAATGAAATTTCAATGGAATTTTATTCACATATCTCAATGAGAATTTCAATTCAAAATTTTGTAAAACTCAATTTTGTTCACACATCAAGATGATATATTCTCAATGAAATTCTGTAAAACTCAATTTCATTCAAATATCTCAATGAAATTTTGTAAACATCAAGGTGATATATTCTCATTGAGTAGATAAAACAAATTTCATTCAAGATAAAACAATTTTGTTCACACATCTTGAATGAAATTTCAATTCAAAATACTGTGATATCCTTATGAACAGGATGGAATAACAAAATTTTTGAACAAAGGAAACTTAACATGATAAAACTATACAGTATTCTCTATTGTATATCCTGTCCCAAAATTCTGTGAAATTTTGTTCACAATGAAATTTTGTAAAACATCACTGTTGAAATTTTGTAAAACATCACAATGAAATCCTATCCCAAACTCAATTTCATTCAAATATCTCAATGAAATTTTGTAAACATCTAGATGATATATTCTCATTGAGTAGATAAATAACAAATTCAATGTAAGAGGATATGGGTAAACAATCTCATTCAATTTTGTTCACAATCTCATTCAATCTTGATAAATTTCATTCAATCTCATTCAATCACAAAACAAATATCCCAGTATATCTCATTTTGAATGAAATTTGTAAACATCTTGATAAATTTCATTGAATAACAAAATTATCATCTTGAATGAAATTTCAATGGAATTTTGTTCACATATCTCAATGAGAATTTCAATTCAAAATTTTGTAAAACTCAATTTTGTTCACACATCAAGATGATATATTCTCAATGAAATTCTGTAAAACTCAATTTCATTCAAATATCTCAATGAAATTTTGTAAACATCAAGATGATGTATTCTCATTGAGTAGATAAAACAATTTTCATTCAAGACAAAACAATTTTGTTCACACATCTTGAATGAAATTTCAATTCAAAATACTGTGATATCCTTATGAACAGGATGGAATAACAAAATTTTTGAACAAAGGAAACTTAACATGATAAAACTATACAGTATTCTCTATTGTATATCCTGTCCCAAAATTCTGTGAAATTTTTGAACATCATATATACTGAGAAATTCTCAGCTTGCCATTAGCATATCATGTATCATATATACTGAGAATTTCACAGGATATACTTTGTGGGTTTCTCAGCATATCCTTTGTGGGTT
Source organism: Scilla litardierei (assembly GCA_030789695.1). Taxonomy (NCBI): domain Eukaryota; kingdom Viridiplantae; phylum Streptophyta; class Magnoliopsida; order Asparagales; family Asparagaceae; genus Scilla; species Scilla litardierei. The sequence goes on from CM061133.1 coordinate 186,059,314, forward strand.
TCTCAGTATATATGATGTTAAAAATATATCCTGTCCCAAACTCAGCTCATCATTCAAAAATTTTGTTCACTCAATGGAATAACAAAATTCAGGATATACTGTTTACAAATACATGATTCTCTATTGTGATAATCTATCTACTCAAAATGATAAAAAAGTTTAGCATGGACAAAAAACATTTCAGTCATGCTCATTGCTCAAGCTCAGTTCCCAGTTCATGAAACCTCAATATTCATATCCCAGTTGCTCATTTCATAGGTTGGTTTAAGTATCAAATAAAATTGCAATTCATCAAGCTCATTTTTCAGCAAGCATTTCAGCAATATCTGGGATTGCCCATGCCTGAAAGACTGAAAGCCTATCCATTTTGAAACTATAGGACTAATATTAGCATTTCAGCTTGATGGGTTTAAAACTTTAAGATAAATCAAAAGAGCTTGATCAATTCATGACTGAAAGCCTATCCTTTTTGAAACTATAGGACTAATATTAGCATGGAGCTATTTTCAAAATGGGTTTAAAACTGTAAGATAAATCAATGTATACCAACTCTTGACTGAAAGATAAATCAATACCAACTATTATGACTGAAATTTTTAAACCCAACTCTTGACTGAAAGATAAAAATTGACTTAAAGTGCAACTGCCATAACTATAAAGAGAAGAGGAAGTGTTGAGGTGCTCACCAAGTGTTGAGCTGCAGAGGACGTGAGGAAGTGATGAAGCCCAACACACTGCAATGGGGGTGCTCTTCTTGATGAGGGTGAAATAAAGTAAAAGGAAAACATTGAGGAGAAGAGGAAGAGCTAACCGTGGTTCAGGACATCAAGCTCCCTTGCTCTTCGTTCTCTCCCTTGCTCTTCTTGAGCTGGAGGTTGAAGAAGATGGCTTGGAGGACCCTTTTGTGATAAAAATTCTGTGATGGCGAGAACCCTTTTGTGATGGCGAGAACCCTTTTGTGCAAGCGTAAACGTAAACGGAGAGGAGTGTAAACGTTGATGCGATCAAAAAAAATTTGTGATGGCGAGAACCCTTTTGTGCTCTTCGTTCTCTCTCCATTTGTGATGCGATCAAAAAAAAAATTCCCTCCATTTGTGATGTAATCAAAATAAAAAGGAGAGGAGTGTAAACGTTGATTTTGATTTCAAAATTGTGATTTGAAATTGTGATGTGATTTCTTATATCCAATTACACATAACCAAATTTCTCATACCCTATATACAAACATCAATTTCTCATACCTCAATTTCTCATACCTCAATTTCTCATACCCTATATACAAACATCACACCCAATTACACATAACCAAAACCAAATTCAAATTCTCTTATCCAATATCTCTTATCCATTATCTCTTATACAATACACATATCCACATACAACAATACACATAACCAATATCTCTTATCAAATTTCTCTTATCCAAAAACCCATGATAACATCCCTGTTTTATAATATAGATGTGTGTGTGTGTGTGTGTGTGTGTGTGTGTGTGTGTGTGTGTGTGTGTGTGTGTGTGTGTGTGTGTGTGCAAGCTAGACACTCTAGGGTCATTCAGTAGTGAAGGGGTGGCCCTTCGGCTTACGGCTGGTGACACGTTAGGGTCGTTCATAGGCAAAGGGATGGCAATTCGACTTACGGCGGTTGAGGGAGAGGCCGAATTTTTGAATTTTGAATATGTGAGATCGTGCACTCCTCCACTATGAGATCA